>LNAC01000588.1:568887-616148 GCA_002007465.1 Ailurus styani
GTACAGCAGTTTTTTTTTTTTAAGATTTTATTTATTCATTTGACACAGAGAGAGAGATTACAAGTAGGCAGAGAGTCAGGCAGAGAGAGAGGAGAGAGGAGGCAGCAGGCTCCCTGCTGAGCAGAGAGTCCGATGTGGGCCTCGATCCCAGGACCCTGGGATCATGACCTGAGCCGAAGGCAGAGGCTTTAACCCACTGAGCCACCCAGGCGCCCGCTTTATTCTTTTTTAAGATTGCTTTGGCTACTCTGGGTCTATTGTGGTTCCATATAAATTTTAGGATCATTTGTTCTAGTTCCATTAAAAAATTGCATTGGTATTTTTTTAAAGATTTTTTATTGTTTATTTATTTATTTGACAGAGAGATAGAGAGCACAAGTAAGCAGAGTGGCAGGCAGAGGGAGAGAGAGAAGCAGGCTCTCTGCTGAGGAGGGAGCCTGATGCAGGGCACTTAGTCAACTGAGCCACCCAGGTGGCCCTGCTGTTGGTATTTTGATGGGGATTGCATTAATCTGTAGATTCCTTTAGGTAGTATAGATATTTTTAATTAATTAATTAATTTTTATTAGTTTCAGAGGTAGAATTTAGTGATTCATCAGTTGCATATAACACCCAGTGCTTATTACATCAAGTGCCCTCCTTAATGCCCATCACCCAATTATCCTTTCCCCTCACCCACCACCCCTCCAGCAACCTTTTGTTTCCTAGAGTTAAGCATCTCTTATGGTTTGCCTCCCTATTTTCATCTTATTTTATTTTCCCTTCCCTTCCCCATGTTCATCTGTTTCATTTCTTAAATTTCTTTTTTTTTAAGATTTAATTTTTATTTATTTGACAGAGACACAGCGAGAGAGGGAACACAAGCAGGGAGAGTGGGAGAGGGAGAAGCAGGCTTCCTACAGAGGAGGGAGCCCAATGGGGGCTTGATCCCAGGACCCTGGGATCATGATCTGAATCAAAGGCAGCTGTTTAATGGCTGAGCCACCCAGGCGCCCCTCATTTCTTAAATTTCACATATAAATGAAATCATAACAGTATTTGTCCTTCACTGACTGACTTATTTTACTTAGCATAATACCCTCTAATTCCATCCATATCATTGCAAGTGGCAAGATTTCATTCTTTTTGATCATCGAGTAATATTCCAGTGTGTGTGTGTGTGTGTGTGTGTGTGTGTGTGTGTGTGTTTGTGTATCTGTATCTGTATCAAAGTTTCTTTAGCCATTCATCTGTTGATGGACATCAGGGCTCCTTCCTGGTAGTATAGACATTTAAACAGTATTTGTTCTTCCAGTGCATGAACATGGAATGTTTTTCCATTTCTTTGTGTTTTCTTCAATTTCTTTCATCAGTGTTTTATAGTTTTCAGAATATAGGTCTTTCCACCCTTTGGTTAAATTTATTCCTAGGTATTTTATTCTTTTTGGTGCAGTTATAAATGGTGTTACTAACGAATGAGCCATCCAGGTACCCCATTCTTAATTTCTCTTTCTGCTACTTCATTATTGGTGTATAGAAATGCAATGGATTTATCTATATTAATTTCTCTATTTAATTTTGTATCCTGTGACCTTACTGAATTCATTTATCAGTCCTAGTTTTTTGGTGAAAAGTCTTTAGGGTTTTCTGTGTATAGTATCATGTCATCTGCAAATAGTGAATGATTGTTTTAATCTTTTGTTGTATGCAGTTTGCTCATATTTTGTAGAGGATTTTTGTCATCTGTGTACATTAGGGAAATTGGTCTGACATTTTCTTTTCTTTTTTTTTTTTTAAAGATTTTATTTATTTATTTCACAGAGGGAGAGAGATCACAAGGAGGCAGAGAGGCAGGCAGACAGAGAGAGGGGGAAGCAGGCTCCCCGCTGAGCAGGGAGCCCGATGCGGGCCTCGATCCCAGGACCCTGAGATCATGACCTGAGCCAAAAGCAGAGGCTTTAACCCACTGAGCCACCCAGGCGCCCGACATTTTCTTTTTTTGTGGCATCTTTGTGTGGTTTTGGTATCAGGGTAATGCTGGCCTTGTAGAATGTATTTGGAAGCTTTCCTTGCTCTTATAGTTTTTGGATTTTAGTTTGAGGAGAATAGGTATTAAGTCTTCTTTAAAAGTTTGATAGAATTCAGGGTGCCTGGGTAGCTCAGTCAGTTAAGCATCCAACTCTCGCTTTTGGCTTAGATCATGATCCTCGTGGTCATGAGATCAGCCCTGTGGACAGGCTCCATGCTCAGCATGGAGTCTGCTTAGAATTCTCCCTCTCTGCCCCTCCCCCTGTGCACTCTCTCAGTCTCTCAAGTAAATAAATAAATAAATATATTTTTAAAAGATTTTATTTATTTATTTGACAGGGAGAGAGAGAGAGCAATATTTATTTATTTGACAGGGCAAGAGAGAGAACACAAGCAGGGGGAGCTGCAGGCAGAGGGAGAGGGAGAAGCAGGCTCCCCACTGAGCAAGGAGCCAAACACAGAGCTCCATCCCAGGACTCTAGGATCATGACCTGAGCCGAACACAGATGCTTAGCTGAACCACCCAGGCTCCCCATAAATAAATCTTTAAAAAAACAAGTTTGGTAGAATTCACCTGTGTATCCATCTGGTCCTGGACTTTTATTTTTTGGTAGTTTTTTTTTTATTACCAATTCAGTTTTGTTACTTGTAATTAGTCTGTTGAGATTTTCTATTTCTTCCTGATTCAGTTTTGGAAGATTGTATGTTTCAAGGTATTTATCCATTTATTCTAGGTTGTCCACTTTGTTGGCATCTAAGTTTTCATAGTTATTCCCTTATAATTCTTTGTATTTCTGTGCTGATAGTTGTTCTATTTGTTTGGGTCCTTTCTCTTTTTCTTGGTGAGTCTGGTAAGGTTTTATCAGTTTTGTTTATCTTTTCAAAGTTTTAAAAGTTTCAAAGTTTTTCTTAGTTTCATTGATTTTTTCCTTTTATTTCTTTTTTAAGTCTCTGTGTCATTTATTTCTGTTTTCATTTCTATTATTTCCTTTCCTCTACTCACCTTGGGATTTGTTCTTTTTCTAGTTTTTTGAGGTGTAAGGTTAGGTTGGTTTTTTGAGCTTTTTTTCTTGTTCTTGAGGTTGGCCTGCACGGCTATACATTTCTCTCTTAGAAGTACATTCGCTGTGTCACCAAGATTTTGGACTGTTGTGTTTTCATTTTCATTTGTCTCCATGTATATTTTATTCCTTCTTTGATTGCTTCATTGACCCATTGGTTGTTTAATATCATGTTGTTTGGTCTCCATGTGTTTGTGTCTTCTCCAGTTTTTATTCTTGTGATTTTTTTTCTAGTTTCATACCATTGTGATTGGAAAAGGAGCATGATATGATTTCAGCCTTCTTAAATTTATTGAAGCTTGTTTTGTGGCCTAATATGTTATCTGCCCTGCAGCATGTTCCATATGCACTAGAAAAGAATGTGTGTTATATTGTTTTGGGGTAGAATATTCTGTGTCTGTCCATCTGGTCCAATGTGTCACTCAAAGACATCGTTTTAGAATTGTTTTCTTAATTTCATGTTCACTTTGCTCATTAATGCTGTATAGAAATGCAGTTTTGTGTATATACTACTTATATCGTAAAACCTTGTTGAACTCATTTTTTTATTAAACTCATTTTTTAGCTTTTACAAATTTTCAGTGGATCCCTTAGGATTTTCTATACACAAGATTATGTTTTCTGCAAACAGATGATTTTATTTCCTCCTTTAAAACCTGGATCTTTTGGTTTTTTTTTCTTACCTAACTAATTGCATTTCCTGGAACCTCAGGTACAACTAATGTTGAAGAAAAGTGGCAAGAATGGACAAGTTTGTTTTTTTCTTGATTTGGGGGATAATAATTTCATTTTTCTGCAGTGTGATATTAGGAATTTCCATGGATACCCCTTATCAGCTTGAGAAACTTCCTTTCTATTTTTAGTTCATTGAGTGTTTTTATCATGAAATGGTTAGATTTTGTAAAATGCTTTTTTCTGTATCTACAAATGTGATCATGTGGTTCCTGCCCTTTCTTCTGCTGATAATGTTAATCTGCTCAATATTCAGATATTTAGCCAACCTTGCACTCCTGGGATAAATTCCACTTGGTCATGGAGGACAATCTCTTTTAGATGTTGCCAGATTTGGTTTCTCAGTAGCTTGTGGATGGTAAGGGATATTGATTTTTCCTTGGATCTCTTTGTCTGGTTTTGATTTCAGGTTAATTCTGGCCTCAGTGAATAAGTTAGGAAGTATTCTTCCTCTTGCTCTTTGGAAAAGTTTGTGAAGGATTGGCATTAATTCTTCTTTAAATATCTGATAGATTTTAGCAGTGAAGCCATCTGGTCATGGGCTTTTATTATTGAAAAGATTTTAAATTACTATTCAACCTCTTCTTATAATTCTATTCAGCTGTTCTATTTCAGTTGGTTAAGTTTCTGCCTTCAGCTTGGGTTATGATCCCGGGGTCCTGGGATTGAGCCCTGTGTCGGGCTCCCTGCTCAATAGAAATCTGCTTCTCCCTCTCCCTGTTCCCCTTCCCCTGCTCATGCTGTTTCTCCTTCTCTCTCTCACATAATTAAAATTCTTTAAAAAAATAAATTTTAGCTTTTAGTAGAAGTTATATGAATTTACATTACTGCTAACAATGAATGATTTGTTAGTTTCTCCATACCCTGTCAACGTGGTTGCATCCAGTTCTTATATGGTAAAGCCTGTAATGAATTATAAAGTAGGATTGATTTTCATAAGTGAAATAACTTTTTCTTGTAGACTGTGTGTGTGTTAGAAGACTCAGTTTCTTTTTTTTTTTTTAAAGATTTTATTTATTTATTTGACACAGAGAGAGATCACAAGTAGGCAGAGAGGCAGTCAGAGAGAGAGTGGGAAGCAGGCTCCCTGCTGAGCAGAGAGCCCGATATGGGCCTCGATCCCAGGACCCTGAGATCATGACCTGAGCTGAAGGCAGAGGCTTTAACCCACTGAGCCACCCAGGCGCCCAGACTCAGTTTCTAAAGTAGTAAATATTATCAACTTGTACGTAGGTAAGCAGGCTCATTTTGGAGGATCAGGAATTGATTGATACATTCTTTTATATGAGAAAACAGTTTTTAAAATGTTAAGGAAGGTTGGTTCTGACTGGAAGGTTTAAATTCTAGTAGCATAGAGCACATTTGGCAAAATGTGAAACTGCCATTTTTGTAACTGATGATGCTTCTCCATGGTTCTGAAAATGCTAGGTTTTAAATGTCAAGCTGTGTTTTAGAAGAGTGCCTTTTGAGCCCTTGTTAACAACTAACTGCTTGCTAAGTATCTTACCTTCAAGATGGTAAAAATAACCTCTGATACCATGGCAATATGATTTAATGCTGACATTTTTATTTTATGGAATTTTAACATTGTAAATATTTCAAACTAGTCAGCTTTTTAGAGATAATTTAGGAAATTTAATTTGGCCAATCCATTCTCAGTATCAAAGAGCTCCACTCAGTTAACGAGTCAAAATATTTTGAACATTTGTAGATCCTACATTTCAGGAAATTCTGAAGCTCTAGATTTTATTATCATAATTACCTTTGAATCAGTAGTTGTATCTATTCATTCAACAAATATTTATATTGTATTCACTATGCTTCTCACACTGGGAATATAGTACCTAAGAAGACAGAGACCATCTATGCCCAAATGGAGTTTATATTCAAATAAGAACAAACAGTAAACAAGTAATGAAATAAGTAAACATGGTAATTTTGAATTTTGAGAAATGCTATAAAGGATATAAATAGGGTGGGGTAAGAGAAAGAGTGACTGAGGAGTTGTCAGGAATGGGTGTTCAAGAAAGGCTTTTTGAGGAGGTGAGAAGATTTCTTCTACAAGATGAGGATAAGCCAGTCTAGGACTGACCAAAATAAGAGCATTCCAGGTGGTGGGAATGGTACAGTGGCTCAAGGGGTTCAAGGAAAAAAGGAAGGCCAGCATGGCTTATAGCTTAAGGAACAAGAGTGAAAATGGAATGAAATAAGATGGCAGATTCAGGGGCTATCTCTCTTACTGATCTGTTGGGAGTGCCATGGGAAACAGTTGAAAATTTTTAAAGCAAAGTCATAATATGGTTTGAGTTTATGTTTAATAGAGATCAATTTGGCTTTTTTGTAGAGGATAGAGTTTTAAGAGGCCCAAGTGGCTGCAGGGGCAGCAATTAGGCTGTTGGTAGAGTCTAGACAAGAGATACTGGTAGATATTTGTATAAATGTGGTGGTAGTAGGAATGGATGGAAGTGGACTGATTTGAGATAAATTGCAGAAGCAGAACAGACAGGACTTAATGAATGGCTTCATTAGAAGTAGGAGGCAAACCATAAGAGGTGCTGAACTCGAGGAAACTGGGTTATGGGCATTAAGGAGGGCCCTTCATGTAATGAGCACTGGGTGTTATATGCAACTGATGAATCACTAAATTCTACCTCTGAAACTAATAAAAAAAGCAGGAATGAAGAAAAGGACTTTTGAGTTTTTTTAAGTGAGCAACTGGGTAGATGGTGTTTCCATGTATTAATAAGAGGAATACTAATGAAAGAAGAGGAGAGGTTATTTTGGTTTGGGGGGAGGGCAAGTTGAGACTAAAGTTCTGTTTTGACCTTAAGTTTGAGATGCCTGTTAGACATCCAAGAAGTGTAAGTATAGGCAGTTTGAAGCTGGGCTTGGAGTTCAGGAGAGAAGTTGGGACTAGAGAAATAAATATGGAATTCATAAGCGTGGAGTATATTTAATCAGTAAATCCACATGTTCTTTTCACTTTTTAACTTCTCAGAGATCAGGATGCATCTTGTGATTGATGTCAACCAGGCAGCAATGAAAATATAGTTGTCATTTGCTGTCGTTGAGTGTGCCCAGGCAGATTACCAGAATCAGACCTTGCAGGATAGTTGTCAGCAGGTTGGGGAAAAAACCTGGAGAAAATATTGGAACACTCTTTTAAGCCCCCAGAACCAAACGTCTTAGAGGAAGATGGAGGGAAGCAGTGTATCATACATGTTATGGACTTTCCTTGAAGCAGGAGCCAAAAGTAGGTTAGGTTTATGTAATTGGGACCCCAACACTAGTATCTTTTAGTTCTTTTAAGAAATGTTGCATTGGGGTGCCTGAGTGGCTCAATGGGTTAAGCTTCTGCCTTTGGTTCAGGTCATGATCTCAGGGTCCTGGGATCGAGCCCCACATCGGGCTCTCTGCTCGGCAGGGAGCCTGCTTCCTCCTCTCTCTGCCTGCCTCTCTGCCTACTTGTGATCTCTCTCTCTCTTTTAATAAATAAAATCTTTAAAAAATGTTGTGTTGCCACACTTCTGGCAGTGAAGATGTTATTGTGTGGAAAAAAACATAGTTATCTACAGCTCTTGAGTAGAAAAGTAATTCAGAAGAATAGGACTCCAAATGTAAAATTTTAGAAATACTTAATTTTTTTATATTTACCATTTCATGTTTATAAAAATGATGTGTGATCAAAATCTGCCTACATCTAAAACTCAATCATAATAAAATAAAAAATTCTAAGTGTTAAGAACACATTATGTTATACAAAGCTTAATAGGCCTAGTTTTTTCTTAGGAATATATTAAAAATGTTTGTTATAGAATTGATGACTTTTCATTGAAATACAGTGGGTGATAGTTAAAGATAGGAAATAAATGGGATCGCCTAGGTCTGAGTTTTCATAATCAGTTTTTATAGAATCTACCGTGTACACAGACTGCCTCACCAGACGTCCTCCTCGTGCTTCAAAACTCAGTTCAGGTATCCTTTACCTCAGAAGATGCCTTCTCTAACATCTTTTATCTTCACTCCAGTAGCTGAGTACAAATTTGAGGCCATAAATTAGCAAAGTGGTACTCACTTTATTCACTGTAAACTTATTTTCCTTCTGTTTGTGCTAATAGGGAGAAATGTGGAAGGTTATTGTGAGTGTTTACTCAAAAGGAATGCAGGAGTGATAGTAGGAATAAAATGCAGCAAATGAATCAGATAGTGAAAAGCCATCTTAATTTTCTGGTAATCTTTGCTAACCAAACATTTTCATCTTCTATCTCCCCACTTTTTTTTTGTTTTTTAAGGAATGGCCAGAAGAAAGGACAGTAAACGTGAGCTCTATTCGGGTAAATGAATTTATTTTCATCATGTTCAGTGATTTACTATAGCTTCATTTCATCAAAAAATTTATATTTTTCCATTTCCCCAGTCGTAAGCCTGCTGCCTCCACAAAGTCAAAGTGAAATGTTTGCCTCCTGAATTATTTCCAGTGACTTTTATGTGAATTTATTGGCACATATCCTCTACAGTCTTCTCTAAGATATAACTTCATAGTTTGACTCTTGCTCTTGTATCTGTGCATTGTCTCATTTTATAGTACAGTTGCATGTATTCAAAGTGTGACTGTAATGAGGCTGATTTAACAAAACCTAACACAGTTGTTTCATTATTATAGAAACTGCTGTGTACATATATAATGTAGGCAGTAATATAATAATGTCTACTGCCATGTTATCCATTTTAGATGTTGAATTTCTAGGGTATGGGGATGATGACCCATTTCCATTTCACATTACTTGTTCAGTTGAGCAGCTAAAATTTTTTGTCAGTATAATAAAAGAAATGTTTAACCCTCAAAGTTTGGGTACCTTCTGGTTTGGATGTCACTTTAGTGCCTGAGTTCCAGTTAGGAACCTGACCTCTCTGAGCTAACTCTTGGTATGTGCATTCAGGACATTGGGAACTTTTCCTAGGGAAAGAAGAGGAGGTAGAGAATAAGCATAGTAAATATTTGATGAGTAATTTTCCCTTTTTTGTGCCTGCAGGGAAAGAAATGGAACTGGTATTTGGACTATTTATTTTCAGAGGGGTTACAAGGCTTGAAACTTTTCATAAGAAGTAGTATTCATCATTCTTCTGTCCCTTGATCAGAGAGCATAAACAACAGCATCAACATTAAGTGAATTTTGACTGAAATGAACTGACCATACCGGACTAAATTCTTTTCCTTGTTGCTAGAGAGGCCAAGTGGTTCAACTTGAGTTTCCATAATCTTTTCATCAACAGACTGCCATCCTCAGAGAGTACTTGGACTGGCCTATGCGTGGCCCAGGAGAGCCTCAGTGTGGCTAACTGTATTTTTCAGGATCTAGATTCTTTAGCCCACTAGTAAAAAATGACTTCATCATCAGGCTCTGCCTTCCACCAAATTATACATAGATATATCTTTATGTGATAGAATTTTTTACGTTCTTGTGGACTGTAAGTTGCATTGATGGAAGAGAGCAGGTAATATATCGTGGCAGTTAAGCCACAGACGTGCTCATGCAAAATGCCCTGCCTCTGGAACCTCTGGGGATATTGCCATTTTCCTTATTGTGAACAACAGTGTCAGCATCAAGTTAACAGGGTATAACATATCTAACTCTAACTAATTGGTAGCTTCCTGGGCCTTCACCAGTAGCAATTTGATAAGAGAAGGAAGTGGAGAGGATTGTGGGATAATCTAAAATGTTCCTATTTATTCCAGTTTGA
Organism: Ailurus styani; assembly: GCA_002007465.1. Classification (NCBI taxonomy): domain Eukaryota; kingdom Metazoa; phylum Chordata; class Mammalia; order Carnivora; family Ailuridae; genus Ailurus; species Ailurus styani. The sequence continues at coordinate 578,430 of LNAC01000588.1, forward strand.
TTTCACAAAACTATACTATTTTGTTTCTGTATGTGTATGTTATATACCCATTTTTAAGTGGTCAGGCCCAAATAAACAGACTTTATTTTCAGGGATAATTCTGAAGCTTTAAAAAAAAATTTATAGTAGCTAGAATATCTTGCTGAAAATTCAGCCTCACTACTACTGAGTAACTTCCCCTTCTAGTAAAATTCATATCATTTGAGAGAAATTAAGCTGATTTTACTTTTGTTTTTAAGGGCACATTCTTGTGGTTTTTGTTTTTCCTTTAAAGTAAAACAAAACTCTGTGTTATTAGGTAGTGTTCAGACTAGAATCCCATTTATTTTTTGATTCAATACATGTTTATCTAGCTTACTATGTGGCAGATAATTCTTTTGTGTGCTGGTTGTATAGCGGTGACTAGTACAAAGTACTGCTTTTGTAGATTTACTACATCCCTTTGGAAAAGGCAGACAATAAAAATAGAAGCAAAAATATAGTATGAGGTGCTATAAAAAAGAAGCAAGGAATAGGGGCAGAATATCGAGAGGGTTGCTACTTTAAGGCCTGTTTGAGGAGGTGACCTATGCAGAAGCCCTAATGAAATAAGTGTATGTGCCATGTGAAAATTTGGGGAAAGAGCATTCTGGGCAGAGGTAAAGGCAAGTTGTAATAGACTTAAAAATGTTAACTTAGTTGGCACATTTGAGGAATAGCAGAGAGGGCAGTAAGGTTACAATACATTAAAGGAGAAGAGTGGTAAGAAATGAAATAGGAGAGAAACTAGAGAGGAGTTCATGAAGGCCCTTATAATGTGTTACGGATATATAATAGGGAGCCATTAGAAGGATTGGGAGCAGAGTGATATACTTTGATTTACCTGTATGGAGCTGTAGTTTGAAGGTTAGACTGAAGAAGATTAAGGGTTAAAGCAGAGAGACCAGTTAAGGTAAGAGTCTTAGACTAGTGTGGTAGATGACGGGGAGGTGGTTAGATAGTGGATTTAGGTTCTACTTCAAACATAGAGGAGATAGGATCTGCTGTTAGCTTGGATATGAAGAGAGGGAAAGAGAGGAGTAAAGGGTAACTCCAAGGTTTCTGACATCCTGGCATCCTGGAGGAGGAACATATTTGAAGTGTGGACATAGAATCTCTGTTTTGGCCATGTTAGGTTAGAGGTGCTGAGTAGGCAGGTAGATATCCAGGTCTAGAGTTCAGAGCACATACATGTTGGGACTGGCAAAATTAATTTGGGCATCATTAGTGAATAGCCATAACATTGTATGAGATCACTTAGTGCCTCTAGAAAAAAAGAAGATAAAGAAAGCAAAGAACTGAGTCCTGTGGTATAAGCCAACATTAGGAAGTAGAAGAAAAAAGGAGGAACTAGCAAAAGACTGAGAAAAACCCACCAGTTTTTCTGGCTAGAAGAAAAGTGAGGAGACTGGTTGTGCTGGAAGCCAAGTGAAAAAAGTATTTTAACCAAGAGAGGGAGTATTCATTGGTGTGGAATGTTGCGTATATACCCAGGCAAAAAAGTTTTACCTGCTTTGAAGTAAATGTGATAGTGTCCCCAATAGATAACCTTTCTTACTTAGAGAGTTCTCTTTTGTCTTTAAGTTTGCAGTCCAAATAACTTTCCATATTGTTATTCAGAACATAATATTTTGGTCGTTAAGATCAAGTGGAACTTTCATTTGTGAGAAGGGATTTGGTTATTTTTCATGAAATTTAATCCCCAACAATCTTCCAGTCATGGAAGAAATTTCTAAAATCTAAGTTTTTGTTCCAGGAAGAAAATATTTTTTCCTTATGTTTGTCTTTTTGTTCAGTAATCACTTCCTGGGTGTCTTTTCTGTTCATATTCTTCTCTTGATCCAGTTTTTTAACCCACTTAAGATTAGATGTACAAATAAGCCAAATCTAGTTATTTGAAAACTCTTTTTTGAAGGATGTTCATGGTAAAAGAAAAAAAGATTTAAATATAAGAAAAGCTATTTTGCTTTAGAGCAAATGTTGCCTAGAAAAGAAAAAGAAAATTTATTATCCCAATTGTACAGAAAGAATACTTTCTTTACCTAGTATTTATGTAAAATTGTTGATGTTATAAATATTGACTTAATGATGTCCAATACTAAGTTGCTCTTAGATTTCTAACATTTTGGGGCACCTGGGTGGCTCAGTCTGTTAAGCAGCTACCTTTGGCTTGGGTTGTGATCTCAGGGTCCTGGGATCTAGCCCCAGTCGGGCTCTCTGCACAGCAGGGAGTCTGCTTCTCATTCTCCCTCTGTATTCTCCCCCTCTCTCAAATAAATAAATAAAAAATCTTTTTAAAAAAAGATTTCTAACATTTTATTTTTCTTTTGATCATAACTTCTTCCTCTTGGTCTTAAGGACAATGTGGAAAGAAAAGTAGATAAGTCTATGGTGTCTCACATAAAATTTCTGTTGTTTTCAGACATTCTCTCTTTGCATCAGATACATTTTGTATCATACAATGGTTTACTAGAAATAAGAAAAATTATTCTCTAAAATTGGTATTATAGGGGCACCTGGGTGGCTCAGTGGGTTAAAGCCTCTGCCTTCGGCTCAGGTCATGATCTCAGGGTCCTGGGATCGAGCCCCACATCAGGCTCTCTGCTCAGCGGGGAGCCTGCTTCCTCCTCTCTCTCTGCCTGCCTCTCTGCCTACTTGTAATCTCTCTCTGTCAAATAAATAAATAAAAATCTTTTAAAAAATAAAATTGGTATTATATTGGGGCACCTAAGTGGCTCAGTTGAGCATCTGACTCTTGATTTTGGCTCAGGTCATGATCTTAGGGTTGTGAGGATTGAGCCCTGCCTCAGGCTACTCAGCGGGGAGTCTGCCTCTCTCCTTCTCCCTTGCCCTGTGTTCCTTCCCCCCCACCCCTCTCCCCACTTGCACTCTTTCTTACATAAATAAATCTTTAAAAAATAAAATTGGTATATTTAAAATCTCTTTTCAATTGATATAACTTTTTCATTTATTTTTTTAATGTAGTAAGACTGTATCTTTGTCATGTAAAAACATTCTATTTTTGATAAAGATGGCTACTATGGACTGAATGTTTATTTCTCCCAAATTCAGACAGTGAAGCTCTGACCCCTAATGTGATAGTATTTGGAGGTGGGGCCTTTGGGGAGGTAATTAGGTCATGAAAGTAGAGCCCTCATCAGTGGGATTAGTACCTTTATTGGAAGAGACAAGAGAGATACTGATCTTTCTCTCCACCATGTGAGAATACAGCAAGAAGGTAGCCATGGACAAGCTAGAAAGAGGGCTCTCACCAGAACCTGTCCATGTTGGCACCCTGATCTTTGGACTTCCAGCCTCCAGAATTGTGAGAAGTAAATTTGTTTTTTAAGCCTCATCTATGGTATTTTGTTATAGCTACCTGATCTAAGATAATGCCAACAATGTTTAACAGAATATATTGTTGACCTGAATCATCAATGCTTTATTTATTTAGTTTTTCTTTATTTTTATAATACTCAGAAAAGGATGTCTTCCCAAGGAGCATAATAAGTACCTGTGAATTAAAGTCCACTTTTAAGTATGTAACAGGAAAGCAAGTTTTTTCAACTTTTGAGGAAGAATATTAGCTTATCTAACTAGATTTGCTGCACAGAGCTGAAGGCTGGATGTTAAGGAGTCCTTTCATTGCTTAGTCTAGTTCTAGGTTTATCATTAATGAATTGTGTGACCTTGGAAGTCACTTAAGTACTTTGCCTTTTGATTCCCTTTTTGGTAAAATTTATATTTATATTATATAAAATATAATATTTTATATTTTTATTTACAGTCAGCTTTGTAGATAGGTCAAATTCACAAATGTGATCACCAGTTTCTGCAGTCAGTTGAAAATTAAAATGGGGAGGTTTTCTGGATGGCAATGTGAAGAGTTCAGTGGAATTCCCAGAGAAGTATCTAATTGGTCCAAATTAGAAAGACTAATCATTCAAAGTCTCTGGAGAATAATAAAAGAATTTACAATAAATTGAGGACCATTTATTCAAAATCTACAGAATTCAGTAATAATAGTGGTAGGCTATAACATCTGAAATACAGGCTGCTCCCATTCTCTCATCCAACTCTGTTTCAGGAGGTATTCTAAGTATTCAGGTATTCTAGGAGGCTTGGAAACCAAGTGGCAGCTCCTGTCAGTCTCAGATACTGTTCTATAATACAGAGCTTCTGTGAGGGTGGGGTCAGAGAAAACCTTAAAGACTGGCAACATGCTGGCCCTGGCCTGAGGGGACTGACTTTTTTTGGGGGGGATAGTGGAGCAATTTATGCCTCCAAGGAAATGTTCAAAATAAAAATCAGCTTACAGTTACTGGGGGCCAAAAGCATAGTATGATACCAATAGAGGCAGATCAGAAGTTTAACAGGGAGGTCTCTTTCTAGAACACCAAAGGAGGCCAGATGATGTAGAATAATCTGCTTTTACCTAAGGCCACATTCTTAGGAGCAACTGCAGAGGAAACTGCTTTGCTATTAGTCCTTGGCTAAAAGTGGAACAAACTTATAAACTCCCTGTAATATGAAAGCAGTCTCCAAGCCATGCAGATCATACAGCAAAAAATGAAAACCTTCCTGGTTCAGGGGCTTCAGTACAACTCGGATCAATCAGTGACTTGACAGCTAAAGTGTAATGACCCAGGGGTGATCCTTAGGATGCCAGGTTTAAAATTAAAATCAAGAAAAAATCCAAACAGGAAAAGTAAAGGCTTCATACTGTGGAGGAACAGACTTCACAGAATTAGTATAGCCAAGTTACTAAAAAACAGCAATAAACCCTAGAGCAGGGACAGTCAGTATCCAGAGTTGCTACAATATATTATCTGAACTGTTAGTTATAAGAGGCAAAGAAACAGGAACATGTGACCCATACACAGGAAAAAAAAGTAGAAATTTCCTTTGAGGGCATTAGATACTGAACTTGCTGGACAAGGATTTCAAAGCAGCTATTATAAATATGTCTAAAGAACTTCAACCATGTTTAAATAATTAAAAGACTATATGATGAAAATGACATGAAAAAGAAACTATCAGTAAAGGATAGAATGCATACACACACACCCCAAATGAAAATTCTGGACTTGAAAAGAGTGAAGAAAAATGAACAGAACCTTAGAGAAAGTGGTACAGCATCAAGCACACAAACACACTCATAATGGGTATACCAGAGGAGGAAACAAAGGGATAGAAAAAATATTTGAATAAATAATGGCTGATAATATACCAAATTTGATGAAAACAATCTACGCATTCAATAAGCTCAAGAAAATACAGCAAATCAAATCCAGCCATATGAAAAGGATTATACTCCATGACCAACTGGGATCTATTTCAGTCATGCAAGGTTGGTTTAACATCAATGTAGTACCTCAAAATCAAAACTGTTTAGGGGTGCCTGGGTGGTTCAGTTGGTTAAGTGTCTGCCTTTGGCTCAGGTCATGATCCCAGGGTCCTGGGATAGAGTCCCACATCCAGCTCCCTGCTCAGCAGGAAGTCTTCTTTTCCCTCCTTCTGCCCCTCCCTGCTTCTTGTGTGCTCTCTCTTACTATCTCTCAAAATCTTAAAAAAAAAAACTGTTCAAAAATACATCTAATAAATGCAAAGGCATCCCATGTTCATAGATCAGAAGACTGAATATTGTTTAGATAACATTACTCCCCAAACTGATCTACAGTTTCAGTGCAAGCCCTATCAAAACCCTAGCTGGCATTTTTGCAGAAATTGACAAGCTGGTTCTGAAAATCAAATGGAAATAGGCCATGAACAAAATAATACTGAAAAAGAACAAAGTTGGAGGCCTCACATTTCTCTATTTCAGATTTTGCTACAAGGCTACACTAATCAAGACAGTGTTGTACTAGCATAAGGATACACGTAGATTGATGGAATAGAATTCAGAGTCCAGAAGTAAACCCAGTCATATAAGGTCAGTTTGATTTCCAACAAGGATGCCAAGACAGTTAATGGGAAAAGAATAGTCTTTTCAGGAAGTGGTGCCAGACAACTGGATATCCCCATGTAAAAGAATCTGGTTGGACCTCTATATCACATCATGGACAAAAATTAATTCAAATGGATCAAAAACTTAATTTTTTAAAAAGATTTATTTATTTGAGAGAGAGAGAGAGATATCACAAAGGCAGAAAGGCAGGCAGAGCGAGAGGGAGAAGCAGGCTCCCTGCTGAGCAGAGAGCCCAATGCGGGGCTCAATCCCAGGACCCTGAGCTCATGACCTGAGCTGAAGGCAGAGGCTTAACCCACTGAGCCACCCAGGTGCCCCCCAAAACTTAAATTTAATATCTAAAACTGAAACTCAGGGGCGCCTGGGTGGCTCAGTGGGTTAAAGCCGCTGCCTTCAGCTCAGGTCATGATCCCAGGGTCCTGGGATCGAGGCCCACATCGGGCTCTCTGCTCAGCGGGGAGCCTGCTTCCTCCTCTCTCCTCTCTCTCTGCCTGCCTCTCTGCCTACTTGTAATCTCTCTCTCTGTGTCAAGTGAATAAATAAAATCTTTAAAAAAAAAATAAAACTGAAACTCAGGTGCCTGGATGGCTCAGTCAGTTAAGCGTCTGCCTTTGGCACAGGTCATAATCTCAGGGTCCTGGGATCAAGTCCTGAATCAGGCTCCCTGCTTAGTGGGGAGTCTACTTCTCCTGCCTCTCCCCCTGCTTGTGCTCTCTTTCTCTCTCTCTCTCTCTCTTATGTGTGCATGCATGCAAAAATAAATTAAAAAAGAAGTGTAAAACAGACAAAACCTGTAAATCTTCATGACCTTGAGTTAGTGATTTTGTAGCTATGATAACAAAAGCACAAACAATAAAGAAAAATTCATGAACATCAAAATAAGAAACTTTATGCTTTAAATGAAACCACCAAGAAAGTAAACAGAAAATGCACAGAATGGAAGGAAATATTTGCAAATCATTTGTCTGCGAAGTGTCTTGTATCTAGAGTATATATAGAACTCTTACAACTCAATAATAAAAAGACAACCCAATTAGAAAATGGGCAAAAGTTCCAGATAGATATTTCTCCCCAGAAAATCTGGAAATGGATAATAACGCAAAAAGATGCTCAACATCATTAGTCATTAGGTAAACCCAAATCAAAACCACAATGAGATACCACTTTACAACCATTAGGATGGCTATAATAAAAGAGCAGGTGTGGATGTAGAGAAATTGAAATTTTCATACATTGCTGACTGGACTATAAATGATGAGGCCACTTTGAAATACAATTAGGCAGTTCCGCAAAATTTTAAACGGAGATACTCTATGATTAATTCCACTTCTGAGTATATACCCAAAAGAAATGAAAAACATGTCCTCACAAAAATTTGTGTACAAATGTTCATATGCATAATGCTATCAAATAGCCTTATTTATAATAGACAAATAGAGGAATCAACCCAAATGTCCAACTGATGAATGAATCAATAAAATACACTATTTCCATATAATGGAGTAGTATTTGGCCAAAAAAAGGAGGAGGGATTGAAGAAGTGATACATACTAGTATGGAAAAACTAGTATGGAAAAACCTCAAAACCTTATGTGAAGTGAAACAAGACAGTCACAAAAGAGCACATTTGTATGATTCTATGTAGCTGAAACTGTCAATGATAGGCAAATCTGTAAAGACAGAAAGTAAAGTGATTTTCTATAGGGCTGATGGGGAAAGGGAAGCAGATAATGGGAATACTATAAACAGAACATTTGTGTCCCCCCCACCTCCCAAGTTCATATGCTGAAACCTAATCTCCAATGTGATGATATTTGGAGGTGGGGTTTTTAGGAGGTGATTAGGTCATAATGGTGGTGTCCTTATGAGTGGGATAAGTGCCCTTATAAAAAGAGGCCCCAGAGGATTCCCTTGCTTTTTTCATCCAGTAGGGTTATAACAAGAAGATGGCTGTCTGTGAACAGGAAGTGGGCCCCTACCAGACACTGAATCTGCCAGCAACTTGATTTTGGACTTCCCAGCTTCCAGAATTGTGAGAAATAAATTTCTGTTTTTGTTGTTTATATGCTACCCAGTCTATGGTATTTTTTTCTAGCAACCCCAATAGACTAAGACAGGGAGTGGCCGCTAATGGGTTATGAGGGTTTTTTTTAAGATGATAGAAGTGTGTTCTTAACTCTGTAAATATAGTAAAAACCACTTAATTTTATGTAATTTTAAATGGATGAATTTTATCTTATTAACTTATACCACCAAAGTTGTTTAAAAAAATGTGTAAGGATGTTTCAAATCTGTTTTGGAAAAGGATGAGATGAGTAAACTTTAACATACTATGTTTGCATAATGATTACCCTAACTGTATAATAACAAATTTAGAAAAATTATAGTCATAAAATTACTTGCTTCTCTTCTATCTGATACCTTGTCCTCTTCCAGTCTAGGAAATTAAGAATATACAAATGGAGTTATATGTGAAAATTATGCAACTATCAAGTATTTTTAAGAATCTTGAGGGGTAAATATCAGATTTACATACATATTTGAGACATTTTAAAAGGGTCAACAAGGAAAACAGATAATGCTGAAATGATTTTCTAAAATACAGATAGATAGGGTGCCTGGGTGGCTCAGTCGTTAAGCATCTGCCTTCAGCTCAGGTCATGATCCCAGGGTCCTGGGATCGAGTCCCACTTCGGGCTCCCTGCTCCATAGGGAGCCTGCTTCTTCCTCTGCCCTTCCCCCTGCTTGTGCTCTCTGTTTCTCTCTCAAGTAAATAAAATCTTTAAAAAGATAAACAGATAAGTAGAAGTAGGTTATGAGATCATATGTGGGTAAAAATCATTGTAGTGTTATTTCTCTTCAAAAAGTTTTTGATCATTTGGGGCAACTGAGTGGCTCAGTGGGTTAAAGCCTCTGCCTTCACCTCAGGTCATGATCTCAGGGTCCTGGGATCAAGCCCCACATCGGGCTCCCTGCTTGGCAGGGAGTCTGCTTCCTCCTCTCTCTCTCTCTGCCTCTCTGCCTACTTGTAATCTCTCTCTCTGTCTAATAAATAAATAAATAAATAATTTTTTAAAAAAAGTTTTTGATTAGGGCACCTGGGTGGCTCAGTCAGTTGAGTGTCTTCCTTCAGCTCAGGTCATGATCTCAGGGTCCTGGAGTGAGCCCCACATCAGTCTCCCTGCTCAGTGGAGAGTCTGATTCTCCCTCTTCCTCTCTGCCCCCCCACTCAATTTTTTCTCTCTTTCTTTCAAGTAAATAAATAAAGAATCTTTAAAAAGTTTTTGATGAATTATAGAGACACTGGCATATTTTTCTATCAAGAATAAAATATATAACATAGCTATAATGGTTATATTTAAACAAATAAGACACAACTAGATTTCTAAAAAACATTTTAGTTAATTTCGTCTATCCTGAATGAGGATAGTGAATGATCTTTTAAACAGAATTGGGAAGCTCTCATGTTTTTAGGTGGATCATCGTTAAACAAGCTCTTCACCCAACGTGGGGCTTGAAATCAGGACCCTGAGATCAAGAGTGGCATGCTCCACCCACTGAGCCAGCCAGGTGCCCCTGGATCATTGTTAAAAAAATACACATTAATTTATTTAATTTCAAGTGAGAATGATAAAAATTAGGCTTACTTCAAAAACTTAACCCGGTTTCTCACATACGCTATAAAAAAAATCTTAGTCATGTATAGGATACCATGTTATTGTTGCGGGATCTAGGATAATTTACCATCTCTCCCTGCTGGACATTTATCCCACTACAAGGAAGTAAGAATTTGACCTCTGCAACATAGCTTCTACAAGTGCAGAGAAAGCTAGAGTAGGGAAAATGAGTATATTGAGCTGAATGGGGAACTAGAGGGCAGTTATGGTTTTCTGCTTTTCCCAAATTCAATGAACCATTTCTCTTATATTTGGAAGTGAATTGAGCTGAAGGCAAGAACTTGAGGATTCTTGGCCTATGACTTAGCTTCTAAAGGGTCAGACAATAATTAAATCTTGCTGGGATCTACACTTGAAAAACTCTACCCCTAACAACCATTTACATGAGAGTAGACATATTGGCTAATAACTACGTTAGCTCTTTTTAACCTCGGTCTCAGATTTTTCCTTAAACTTAATGAGCATTAAATATTTTTTGTAACATTTTGTTTTACTCTATCACAAGTAGGTTTAACTTTGACTTCTTAAACATTTTACATTTTGTACTTTTATATTATTAGGTTTCTTTAAGCACTTTTTTAAGGCTAGTTTTGGTATGATAATCTTTGTTTTACATTTTACTACTTTTTCTTATCCTGGTAAAATACACACAATATTTAAAATTTTAGTCATTTTGAAGTGTACGACTGAGTAGCATTAAATACATTTACAATGTTGTACAACCATCACCAATATCTAGTTTCAGAACCTTTTTATCACTCTCCCCAAAATGTACCCATTAAACGATTGCTCCTCATTCCCCCTTCTTCCAGATCCAGGCAGCCACCAGTCTGTGTCTCTTCCTATGTATTTGCCTATGCTGGATATTTCATATAAATGGAATCATACAATATATGGCTGCTTGTGTCTGGTTTCTTTCACTTAGCATAATGATTCCGACATTATGCAACATGTCAACATGTATCAGCACTTCATTCCTTTTTATGGCTGAATAATATTCCGTTGTATGGCTATACCACCTTTTATTATCCATTTATCATTTAATGGACGTTCAGGTTGTTTTCACCTTTGGCTATTGCAAGTAGTGTGGCTGTGAACATTCAAATTTTTGTTCGAACATCTGTGTTTCAGTTCTTTTGGGGTATATATCTAGGAAGAGAATGACAGAGTCATATGGTAACTCTACGTTTAACTTATTGAGGAACTTCCAGGCTGTTTCCCAAAGTCTACACCATTTTACATTCCCATCAGCAATGTATGAGAGTTTCTTTTTTTCCACTTCCTCACTAACACTTGTTGTTTTTCATTTTTAAAAAATTATAACCATGCTAGTGGGTGTGAGGTGTTATCTCACTGTAGTTTTGATTTTCATTGATCTAATGACTAATGATGTTGAGCATCTTTTTGTGTCTTGTTGGCCATTACGTGTCTTTCAGAGAAATGCCCATTTGAGTCCTTTGCCCACTTTAAAAAATTGGGTTGTTAGTCTTTTTGTTGTAGAGTTGTAAGACTTCTTTATATATTCTTAATACAAGATGCTTATCAAATATATGATTTGAAAGTAGTTGGTTGCCTTTACACTTTTAAAGATTTTATTTATTTATTTGACAGAGAGATGCAGTGGGAAAGGTAATACAAGCAGGGGGAGTGGGAGAGGGAGTAGCAGGTTCCCGCTGAGCAAGGAGCCTGATGCAGGGCTCTATCCCAGGACCCTGGGACCATGACCTGAGCCGAAGGCAGATGCCCAACGACTTAGCCACCCAGGCACCCTGCCTTTACACCTTCTTGATAGCACCCTTCAGTGGCACTACAATTTTTAAAGATTTTATTTATTTATTCTAGAGAGTGAGAGAGCATGAGTGGGAGAGGGGGATGGAGAGGGACAGAGGGGGAGGGAGAGGAAAAGGGAGAGAATCTCAAGTAGACTCCAAGCTCAGCACAGAGCTGGATGTGGGGCTTGACCCCAGGACTCTGAGATTATGACCTGAGCCAAAACCAAGGAGTTGGACACTTAACCCACTGTACCACCCAGGTACCCCACAATGCACAGATTTTAAAAATTTTGTTGAACAGTTTATTGTTCCTGAAATATGAGCAAACTCAAGTCATCTAGGAAAAGCTTTACAAAGAACAATGGAGGACTCAAAGCATACTCCATCAGAGCTCCCTGGGGTTGTAGTTAAAATACGGATTCTGGGGTCATATCCCAGATCTACTGAATCAGAATTTCTGGCATTTATATTTTTAACTGCCCCAGGTAATTCTTTTTTAAATTAACATACAATGTATTATTTGTTTCAGGAGTACAGGTCTGTGATTCATCAGTCTTACACAATTCACAGCACTCACCACAGCACATACCCTCCCCAAGGTCCATCCCCTAGCCACCCCATCCCTCCCACCCCCCTCCCCTGCAGCAACCCTCAGTTTGTTTCCTGAGATTAAGAGTCTCTTATGGTTTGTCTCCCTCTCTGGTTTCATCTTGTTTCATTTTTCCCTCCCTTCCCCTATGATCCTCTGTCTTGTTTCTCAAATTCCTCATATCAGTGAGATTATATGATAATTGTCTTTCTCTGATTGACTTATTTTGCTTAGCATAATACCCTCTAGTTCCATCCACGTCGTTGGAAATGGAAAGATTTCTTTTTTGATGGCTGCATAATATCCCATTGTATATGTATTATACCACATCTTCTTTATCCATTCTTCTCTTGGTGGACATCTAATCTCTTTCCATGGTTTGGCTATTGTGGACATTGCTGCTATAAACATTGGGGTGCATGTGCCCCTTCAGATCACTACATTTGTATCTTTGGGGTAAATACCCAGTAGTGCAATTGCTGGGTCATATAGTAGCTCTATTTTGCTGAGTTCTTTTATTCTATAAAAGGGTGTTCAATTGGGGCACCTGGGTGGCTCAGTGGGTTAAGCCTCTGCCTTTGGCTCAGGTGACGATCTCGGGGTCCTGGGATCGAGCCCCACATTGGGCTCTCTGCTCAGTGGAGAGCCTGCTTCCTTCTCTCTCTCTGCCTGCCTCTCTGCCTACTTGTGACCTCTCTGTCAAACAAATAAATAAATAAATTTAAAAAAAAGGGTGTTGAATTTTGTCAAATGGTTTCTCTGCTTCTATTGAGATGATCATATGATTTGGTTTTTGTTCTTTATTAATACCATGAATTACATTGTTTATATTTGTATGTTTACTCAACATTACATTCCTTGGGGCAAATCTTGTCTGGTCATGGAATACAATATATTTTTTATGTGTCTGGATTAAACTTGATAGTATTTCATTGAAGATTTACAACATGTATATTCATGAGTGCTATTGGTTTGTAATTTTCTTGTGATATCTTTTTCTGGTTTTGATATTTTGGTAATACTGGCCTCATAGAATGAGTTAAGACATGTTCTCGGGGCCCCTGGGTGACTCAGTGGGTTAAAGCCTATGCCTTCGGCTCAGGTCATGATCTCAGGGTCCTGGGATCGAGCCCCTCATCAGCCTCGAGCCTGCTTCCTCCTCTCTCTGCCTGCTTCTCTGCCTACTTGTAATCTCTCTCTGTGTCAAATAAATAAAATCTTTAAAAAAAAGACATGTTCTCTCCTATATTTTGGAAGAGTTTGTGAAATATTAGCATTAACTCTTTAATTTAATTTAATAGTTTTAATTTAATAATTTATTAAGTTAAATACTTTGAATTCTTTAGAATTTACCAGTGAAGCCATCTAGTCCTGGGCTTTTCTTTGTTGGGAGGGTTTTGATTACTGATTCAATCTCCTTACTCATTGTTGGTCTGTTCAGAATTTTCTATTTCTTCAAAATTCATTCTTGGTAGGTTGTATGTTCCTAGGAATTTATCCATTTTTTCTAAGTTTTCCAATTTATTGGTATATAATTTTTCATAGTAGTCTTTATGATCCTATATATTTTGTGGTGTCAGTTGTAACATTTATTTCATTTCTGATTTTATTTTTTTTGTGTTTTGTCTTTTTCTTGGTTAGTGTAGCTAAAGGTTTGTCAATTTTGTTTATCTTTTCAAAAAACTAGTTCTTAATTTTGTTGCTCTTTTCTATTATTTTTCTGGTCTCTATTTCATTTGTTTCTACTCTGATCTGTTATTTCCTTCCTTCTGCTACCTTTGGGCTTAGTTTGTTCTTCCTTTTCTAGTTTTTCAAGGTGTAAGATTAGGTCATTATTTTAATTTCCTTTCCTTAATGGAGGCATTTATTACTTCCCTCTAAGAACTACTTTTGCTGCATCCCATAATTTTGATATATTGTATTTTTATTTTCACTTGTTGCGAGATTTTTAAAATTTCCCCTTTGATTTTTTCTTTGATCCAGTGATTGTTCAGGAATATGTTGTTTAATTTCCACATATTTGTGAATTTTCCAGTTTTTCTTCTGTAATTGGCTTCTAGTTTCATATCATTGTATTTGGGAAAGACACTTCATATGATTTTAGCCTTCTTAAATTTGCTGAGTCTTGTTTAGGGTCCTTTAATGTAATCTATGCCGGAGAATGTTCCATGTGCACTTAAGAAAAATGTAGGGCGCCTGGGTGGCTCAGTGGGTTAAAGCCGCTGCCTTCGGCTCAGGTCATGATCCCAGGGTCCTGGGATCGAGGCCCACATCGGGCTCTCTGCTCGGCAGGGAGCCTGCTTCCTCCTCTCTCCTCTCTCTCTGCCTGCCTCTCTGCCTACTTGTAATCTCTCTCTCTGTGTCAAATGAATAAAAAAAAAAATGTATATTCTGCTGTTGTTCGATAGAATGTTCTGTATATATCTTTTAGGTTCATTTGTTCTTTATTATAGTCCAAATTCAAAGTTTTCTAATTGTTTTTCTGTCTGCATGATCTATCCATGATTGAAAGTGAGATATTAAAGTCCCCTGCTATTATTGTACTGTTGTCTATTTTCCTCTTCAGATCTCTTAGTATTTTCTTTTCCTTCTAGGACTCCAATAATTCATAGATTGTTTCTTTTGATGATATCCATAGTTCAAATAGGATTTTTTCATTCTTTTTTCTTTTTTCTCATGTGACTGGATAATTTCAAAGATCCTTTCTTCAACATCACAGAGTCTAGTCTTCTGTTTGATCCAGTCTAAGTTAATACGCTCTATTGCAGTTTTCATTTCATTCATTGTATTTTTCAGCTCCTGAATTTTTATTTGGTTCTTTTCTATGATTTCTATCTCTTTGTTAAACTTCACATTTTGTTTGTGTGTTATTTTCCTGACACTTTGTTGAATTGTCTTTCTGTGATTTGGGCTGGCTTTCTGCATGTGCTCACTAGCTGTCTGCAAAATCTTGATCTCATTATCATCAGGAATTTGCACAGGGAGCTGGCTAAGGGGTTAGGGAGAGATTTGGGTGACATACGTGGAACTGTGGGGAAGCCTATTTGCCAGTTGGGGTGATCTGCAGGTGAGTGGTCCTTAGCAGTTTGGGGACATAGTTATTAGGATCCAAGTCCCTTTGATATGTTATGTTTTTAGCCTCAGCTGCTGTGCTCCCAGCTACTCACCGACCTCAAGTTGTACAATTCATGGCTCGGTACACTGGATGGGGGAAGAGAGAAATGGGCCTCTTTAGCAGTATTCTGCGCAGCTGGGGAAGCTCAGTGCTCACTTACATGCTCTTGTTTTTCCTTGTGGGAGAGATCACAAGCTGCTCTCTTGACTCTAACCTCTACTGCCTTTAGGGAGGGATGATGCAGGTAAAATCCTATTGTTCATCTTACTCTCTCAACTGTGTTCAATCTTGGATTTTTTTTTTTTTACTTAAACATTATGCTGGAACTTCTCCTTTGGATTCCTCAACTTACACATAGGCTCTCTTATCCATGGGTGATTTTATTGAATATCAGATTGGATAAAATTAACATATTAAAATAATGAGTTTTCTAACCCATGAACATAGTATACTAATCCATTTATTTAGATTTTTTAAAAATGTCAGCAATATTTTGAAATTTTCTGTCTTCTGTAACTTTTAAATAACATTCTTTTATTTCTATTTTGTCTTATCATTTTTGCTAATCTCAAGAAAACAAAACAAAAGACACCAAACCACATTTACTTGGTTTTTCTGTTAGACATGAATTTTTCTTAAATTCTGTTTTCTTTCTCTATCTCCATTTCCCCCACCCAGTGTATGCAGAAGTACCTTGAGGCATCATACTATGGCTAATAATAAATTGACTGGAAAAAAAGTAAACTGAGAGAGGTGTAATTGAGATCATTGTACTCATTACAGATGGCTGAAATTCTCCACCAAAAATCTTAAGATAGAATTTGAAGGCTCTGAGAGAGCTTTTTCATCCTATCACTTGCTAATAACATCAGATTTCATACCTCTTTAATATGCTTAGATTAGGAGAATAAATTTTAGCAAAAACCACTTTGGTTATTAGTTATCTCTGCCACTTAAGCAACTTAATAGCCACTTAAGGAACCCTGTTAGTACCTTGACCAGTTTATAAAAGAAAACTTCTGGTACTGTATTTAAGGAAGTGGTAGACAAGAGGAGGATTTTTCTTAACAGAATTTCGACATGAGGCTCCAAAGTCTAATGGTATATAGCCTTTTGCATTTATTCATTATTCACAAATTAACTCCTTCTCTAGGGGTTAATTTTTACTATGTCTTTAATTCTGTTTAAGAATCTCATCAGGAAATTTTTAAGAGCCCCATTTCTGAAAAAAAAATCACTCAGACTAAGTCTGGTTTGGAAATTCAGGCTGATTCTTTGAGAGTTCTTTGGAACCTCATTTTTTTTAAAGCCCGTCTTCTAGTTTAATGTACCTTGGAGCTTATGAAGTACTTATATTTACCTTATCTTGTTTGAACTTTAGAACTCTGTGAGGCAGGTAGCATTAGACAAATATATACACACAGAAGCTCCAAGAAATTTCTGCTGGATTTCCTCTAACTTTACATATTTGAAATCACCTTTTTGTTAAACATTACCTAGTATAGGAACTGATTTTTAAGATTAGCGTAAAACTGAAAAAAAAAGATTAGTGCAAAACTATAATGGCAATTTTCCAGTTCAGAAGTCTTCACATCATTTAGTTCTCATAATTGGTATAGTCAGTATCTACTACAGTTTCTAGCCTATCTTTTCTATTGATTTGCCTCTGCTTGTCCCAGCTGAAAAGTCTCAACAGAAAGCTTGCACAAAATGCTGAGATGAAGATTACTTCTATAACTATTTTATTGCATTTAAAAACCCTGTGATTGGCGCCTGGGTAGCTCATTCATTAAGCGTCTGCCTTCGGCTCAGGTCATGATCCCAGGGTCCTGGGATTGAGCCCTGCATTGGGCTCCCTGCTCAGCAAGAAGCCTGCTTCTCCCTCTCCCTCACCCACTCCCCCTGCTTGTGTTCCCTCTCTTGCTGTCTCTCTCTGTCAAATAAATAAATAAAATCTTAAAAAAAAACTGTGCTCAGGCAACTAGCCATACAGATAATTTTAATTTATCCATTTCTCCAAGAACTTTATGGGGTAACAAGGACAAGAAAATAATGATAAGATGGCTGAAACATTTATACCATCTACCTATGTGTCCTAATTCTGCCTCTGAAAGTGCAGAGAATAAGTTCAGTTCCTCTTACACATGGGAGATCTTTAAAAATTTTAAGATGGCTGTGGCTCCTTTTTTTTATGCCCTAAGCTTTCTGTTTTTCCAGACCAGCGTAAACAACTAGACCTTTATTGTCTTGGTCATCCTTCACAGCATCTAGTTCATTGATATTTTACTAAATAGTACCTACTTTATTAATTCAGCCTCAGATCAGACCTTGTTTGGTAGCCATGTTTGTTCATACAATAGAATATCATAGAGTAATAAAATGTATTAATTACAGTTCCTTGCATCAAGATGGATGAATCTAACAAAAATAATGTTGACTGAAAGAAGCCAGACACAGAACTATGCATATTGTTTGATTACATGTAACCAAACGGTTCAAAACCAACAACAACAAAAAAAACGAAGCTATTACTGTTCAGGCATTCATTACCTGATGATTAACTAATGCTTAGGTGGTAAAGCTATGAAGAAAGATGACATGATTTTCATAAAAGTCAGGTTAATGGTTGCCTTTGTGGAAGAAAGAGGACTTAGTGATTGGCCGGGAGATTCTGGGGTGTTGGTAATGTTCTGTTTCACGACCTGGGTGCTGGTTACATGGGAGATTCTTGGCAAACTATTGAGCTATATATCTCTGTGCTCATTTTTCTGTATGTGTTATTCTTTACAATACAAAAGGTGTTTCTTAAAATACAGTGTTTCACTGCTTTTAGTTTTCTGATGCTATTCCTGTAATTGTCACTTTCTCAAAGATCATTGATAGGGATCCAGTAGTCTCATCTGTACGTTCTTTGGAGTCCTAGGGTCCAGCCAGATAAAGAGACATTATTCCTGGTGTTTCAAACAGGAAATTTAGTAAAAAGAATTAGTTACAAAGATTTTGAAAAGAATGGTAGAGCAAAAGGGAGAAGGGGAGGAAAAAGGAGGAAGAGGTGATACAGAGATCAGAAACTAATATTTCCAGAGTATAGCTTGTACCTACTATTGTACTGTTAGAGACATTATTATAATCGAGTACAGATCTACCAAAGTAGAACCACCTTAACCACGCCTAGCAACTACTATTGCTGGCACTACGGGTCCTGCCAGCAACTGCCACCAATCAGCCAAAAGCAGGCAGGATCTCTCTTCCACCAGCCTTCTGATTTCCTGCTGGTGCCTCCCATTGGCAGACTCTAAGAGCAAGCTTAGTTGGCAAGAGAGCTTGGGAAATGTACAGAGCAAAGTGTAGAATGGTCAGAGTAAAGTTGAGGGACAAAGGGTAAATTACAGGCACAAGACCTTAGAATTTCATTTTTACAGATTGTTGAGATTTTGTCTTTAGAGTTGCTTAACTCATTTTTGGATATAACGTTCATACCAGTAATTGTTCTACCCTTTCCAGACCAATGAATAATCACTTTCTAATATAGAGAAAATAGAAGAAAAATAGGTACTAGGTAAATCTGCTTTCTCTATTTCATTCTTTCAAGTTTGAGTGTCTGACAGCTTGACCAAAAGCTTGACATAATAGTATAGTGGTTAGGAGAACAGACTCTAAACCTAGATTACTTAGGTTCAAATCTAGACTCTGCCATACTCTAGGTATGTGGTCTTGGGCAAGTTATTTAAACTCTCTGTGTCTTACTTTCCTTATGTATAAAATAGGAATAATAATAGCACATTCCTTTCAGGGTTAGGACAAGAATTAAATGAATTCATATTTGTAAAGGACTTAGAATAATGCTTAGTTTATAATAATCACTTGATGAATGTTAACCATTATTATTATTGCTTCACCCAACTTATCATCATTAAGTACATTAAGTACCTAAGGAAACATTTTGCTTAAAATGATAGTAGTTGATGGACTCGGGATTCTTTTATCTAGCAATTCTCCTTTGAAGTAAGAATCTTTAGTTAAGATGCTGAGGATTTAGATGGGATCGGGAAGGAAACAAACCATAAGAGACTCTTAATCTCATGAAACAAACTGAGGGTTACTGGGGGGTGGGAGGGTAGGGATAGGGTGGATGGGTTATGGACACTGGGGAGGATTTGTGCTTTGGTGAATGCTGTGAAAGGTGTAAGCCTGAAGATTCACAGACCTGTACCCCTGGGGCAAATAATAATAATAATAATAATAATAATAATAATAATAATAATAATAATAATAAAAGATGCTGAGGATTTGCAGGGAAAAGTTGTGAGATTGAGAAAATAGTTAACTTGATTCTTGTTAATGGTTACCTTTGGTATATATTGTCAGAAGAAAGCACTAAGATACATTTGACAATTCAGTGACTAGCCACTAAGAAAAAAAAAATAAAGGAAAGGGAAGCATTGGAAGGGAAGTGGGAATTAGATGTCAATGGTATACTTTTGTTAAGTAGGGATAAATATGTCTGTGGGTTCTATAGCTACCAATAGAAGAGTTCTAAGGTAGACATTTAGAGATGAAAGAAAAAAGTACTTGACTATTAATTAGGATGAATGTCAGAATGCTTCATCACAAGACTGCAATTACTAAAATTCTATAATCAGTACTATTCCTAATTTTATAAAATCTCAATGAATATATTCCCTCTTTTAGAGAAACTCAGAACTGTTTGAGTCATCTAGGTTAGTTTCTCTGAATGCTTGTCCTAGGAGGAAAAACTTGTTAGACTGGACGATAGTATAACCAGAAAAGAAGGTTCAATCTTACAGCATGAGCTAGTTTACCTATGAGAACTTTTTTAAGGTACAGGGTAGAATGAGAAAATTGTTCTAATTGTCTTCTGTTGTGTGACAAACCCACCACAAAATCAAAACTATTTTTGTCTCCCACACTTTTGTGAGCTGACTAGGCTCAGCTGGGCAATTCTTGGCTAGAGTTAGATTCATCAAAGGACGCAACTGGGCTGGATATTCAAGCTGACTCATTCACATCACTGGTGGCTAATGCTAGCTAGCTCTGGGCCAGGGACTTAGCTGGGGCTGTCAACTGGAGTAGCTACATGTGCCTTTTCCTTGTGGCCTGAGCTGAGCATGATGGCTGGGTTCTGAGAGGGAGTGGTCCAAGTTGCTCAGGTAACAGGTGTAAAGCTGTTATGACCTTGTCATGACCTTGTCTCAGGTCTTATGACCTGTCTCAGCATTCACACAGTTATTTCTATCTGTTGGCCAAAAAAAAGTCACAAGACCAGTCAGGATTCAAGGGAAAGGGAAGGCTATGGGATAGGCCACATAGGGCACGAATATAGGGAGACATGGGCTCACTGGGGGACAACCAAGGGGAGAAAATATAATAATCTATACATTTTGGCTTGTACAGAAGTGTCAAAGCAACAAAGAAATAGAATGAAATGATGCCACTGAGGAATTACTGGAGAATATCCAGCATGGGAAAGAGTGAAGAGAATTAAGTATCATGTGTCTAACTGTGAATAGGCACTGTGATTACAAATATGAATAAGACTGCCCTCCAGGAGTTAAGACCTTTGGGAGAAATATTTTGAAAATATCTCCTGCCTATTGCTTTGCACTATGTGGTGTATGGGTGGTCAAATATTACCACAAAAATAGTGGTTTTATTTTCTTTTATGCAAGAGGGAGAATTATGGGTAGGGGCTTAGTCATAAGTTGCCCTTTGCACTAAGCTAAGGAATTCAAACTCATCTTCAATGGTATGAGAACCACGAAAAGGTATTAAATAGTGGAATAACATGATCAGATTTGGGTTTTCGAAAGCATCCACTATAGCATGAATATATTGGAGGGGACTAAGCCTGAAGCAACAAGACCAACAAGGAGACTTTTGCTGCAGTCAAGGCAAGACAAGGGCCTGAACTAAGGCAGTAGCAGTAAAAATAGAGACATATTAGAAAGATATAAGTAGAATCGATATCAGACCTTGTGACTGACAAGATAGGAATGTATTATCAGCCTAGTATTCTTAGGTTTCTAACCTGAACTACTGGGTAAATAAAATGGTACCGTTCACTGAGTTTGGTTTAATCAGAGTGCTTTGATTGCAAACAGAAAAAAAAATTTAAATTTAAAGTGAAAAAATTCTGACTGACTTAAACCAAAAAAATGGAATTCATTGGAAGGATAGGTCACAACTGAAGGAAGTGCTGGGTCAGACCTTAGAAAGGACAGGATAAGAGCAACTATGGGTTTCTCCGAGAGCAGGAAATTATGGCTGTCTCTTTAGGGTGCTGACATTAGATAACCAAACCCTAGCCAACTTTCACCTCCATATGCACTTGAGATTCAGTTTTTTAAGAGACTCCAGTTTTTTAAGAGACTCCATATTTCCAGAAGAACCAATGAAATGGTGGAGGGCCAGTTTTCTCCAAAGAATGATACCTGCTTTTTGTAGAAGCAGGGCCAGTAGAATGTTAGGCAGACAGATGTCTGTTCAGGGGAGGAGGATGTGTGTGGGGCGGGAGGGAGGTGGCTATATGGAAAGGAGCTATGAGGAAGAGGCACTCAGTTTTAAGCATGTTGAACTTGTTGCTTCCTATTATTATTACACAGTCATCCTTCCAAAAAGTATTTATTGAATACTTACTATGAACTAGGTACTGAGCTACCTAGTAGGAAGGAAATAAAGGAATGCATAAAGAACAGTTAGCCACAGTGCCCCCAAGTGGAATTTCCAGCAGCCAAGAGGTAGAGAAAAGATTATTGAGCAGAGGACGCACCCTGCTGGTTAATAAGGGTAAAGAAAGGGAGACGAGATATATATCAATATCCGCGCCCCCCCCCCTTTTTTTGAAAAGCCAGACAGGAGTTTATATGTGTGATTTCACTTATAAGATAATATGAACTACCTCCAAAGCTTGTAGTAAAAAAATGAATATTGTAGTGGACATATTGTATAGCACAGAAGATACTCAATATATATTTGTTAAATTAATGCTTTTCTAATTCTCCCATTGCATTCCCAATGTCATAAGTAAATCAAGAATGGAGGAAACAGAGTAGGAAGAGCCTCAGGAGAAGATATTTCTGAGGCTTGGTTAGTAATAACACTGTCAACCCCTGCAAGAAACCCCTTACTGGCCCTATACAGAAAAGCTTTTCTCTGAGAAAAATCCACCATCAAAGATCTCTCATGTGGAGCCTTCTTTAACTCCCATTTTTTCCTTATGTCCCTACTGGGTCTTATCTCTGAGAGTGTTTCCAATATAAATGTTAAGATCAGTCCTCATTCATTCAACAAATACTTACGGTCCTATGCTTGTGTATTGGTCAGCTCAGGCTACCATAACAAAATATTGTAGACTTGGTGACTTAAACCACAGACATTTATTTTCTCGCAGTTCTGAAGGCTGGAAAGTCCAAAATCAAGGTGCTGGCTGATTCAGCATCTGGTGAGAATTCTCTTCCTGATTTGCCACCACGTTCTTGCTCTGTCCTCAAAAGTCTTCCCTCAGTGAGCGGGTGGTTGGAGAGAGATGAGGAGGGGAGAGCACAGTAGAGGGGAGGGGAGGACAGAGAAAAAGAGGGTGCAATTAAGCAAGAGAGTGCTCTGTTCTCTTATATTCTTGTTATAGGGACACTAATCCCTTGGATCAGGGACCTACCCTTCTATCCTCATCTAACCTTAACCTTCACAAAGGCCCTATCTTGAAATACAGTCACACTGAGTGATAGGGCTTCCACAGACGAATTTTGGGAAGACACAAACATTTAGTCCATAGCATAGGTATAAGCATTGTGATGAACTAGAGTTAGAGAGACAAAAAAGCCCCTGCCATGGTCTGTCTCCACAGCATGCATATAGTGTAGCAAAGTGGTTGTGGAATTGCACAGGCTTAAGCTTGAGTCCAGCTCCTGTACAAGTAACTTAACCAATTTGTCTTTCATTTCTCTTATCCATTCAATCATTTAAAATATATTTGTTGAGCAACTACTATATGCCAGCTATTCTGCTAGACCCATAGGGTTCTTATGAAGGTGAAAGAACATCAAAAGACATAATATTCTTAGTATAGTGTTAGTATTCCATCTGTAGTGTTAGTGTGGGTTATTGTTACAAGGCAGAGCCTCCCTGAAAATTGAATTTTAGGCCTGGCATGTCCAAATCAACATTATTGATTCCCTCCTGGTATGCCTCTTACCTCTTGGCCCTCCCCCATCCCTGACAAACGAACAAACAAAATCTGTTTTTCCTCCTCAGTTCCTTCTCTCTGTTCATTTAACAACCAAGGAGTCATCCAAATTAGACACATCCATCATCTTTGGTTTTTCTCTCATTTCCCCCACATCTAATTAGTAATGGGTCACTTTATAGGAGCACACTGGCTTGAAAGAGCTGATGGAGCGCTCCTCAGTTCCGTGTCCAATGATGTCCAGTTGGTAGCTTGAGATCCACCGTGGGGGAAGTATTTACACTGTGGAAATCAGCAAACACTATAAATCAGGGCTATTTTTTTCTTTTCTTTTCTGGTATTTACCAGCATACCCTTGCTTCTTAGTGTTGCTCAGATCTGCCACTTTTCAGTTCCCACTACCACTGTCCTACATATGGCTCTTATTTCTTATCTAGCCCTTTGCTAGAGGCTCCTAAGTGGACTTACCTTTGCCTATCAAACCTGCATACTGCCATCAGAGCTCATTATGTAAATGCGGATTGGATGGTGTGTCATCTGTTTGGAACACCCAGAGGAGTGAGTTCCCCTCCTCCTTAACGTGGCGTTCAATGCTCTTTACATAATCTGCCCCCTCCCTACTTTGATCCAGTCTCTTGGACATCGCTCTCACTGGTCTGATACCATCCACTGTCACCCCACTCAACTATTTGCTTTCTTTTTTTTTTTTTAAGATTTTATTTATTTATTTGACACAGAGCAAGAGAGAGATTACAAGTAGCCAGAGAGGCAGGCAGAGAGAGAGGAGGAAGCAGGCTCCCCACTGAGCAGGGAGCCCGATGCGGGCCTCAATCCCAGGATGCTGAGATCATGACCTGAGCCGAAAGCAGAGGCTTTAACCTACTGAGCCACCCAGGTGCCCTGCTTTCTTTTTTTAAAATTTTAATTTATTATTTATTTTTGAGAAGAGAGAGAGAGAGAGAGTGCATGTGTGCGCAAGTGGGAGTGGGGAGGTGCAGAGGGAGAGGGAGAGAGAGAATTAAGCAGGCTCCACACCCAGTGTGGAGCCCAATATGGAGCTTGATCTCATGAGCCTGATATCATGCATGACCTCAGCTGAAACCAAGAGTCGGGTGCTTAAACGACTAAGCCACCCAGGCGCCCCACTATTCTCTTTCTTGAACACACCATGCATTTATGTACCTCTGGCGCCCTTTCTCATGTTACTCCCTGAGCCTGGAACACCCTTGTGTGTCTGGTGACTGGTTTAAACATCAGCCCCTCTTGGAAGACTCACAGTGATTCACTGAGGTCAGAGTTCAATTCTCAGTCTGTGCTATCAGGCTGAGTGTCCCCAAGAGAAGAACGTGATAAAAGTAGTAGTCCTAGCAGTAACAGCAAGTATTCAATAAGAGGAAATCTTTTTTTTAAAATTTTACTTGACTCTTCACAGTGTAGGCATAGAGGGTACATACCTCAATATCATCAAAGCCATCTACAAAAAACCCACAGCGGATATCATTCTCAATGGAGAAAAACTAAGAGATTTTCCCCTAAGGTAAGGAACATGGCAGGGCTGTCCACTATCACCATTGCTATTCAACATAGTACTATTCAACATAGTACTAGAAGTCCTAGCCTCAGCAATCAGACAACAAAAAGAAATAAAAGGCATCCAAATCGGCAAGGAAGAAGTCAAACTCTCCCTCTTTGCAGATGATATACTTTATGTGGAAAACCCAAAGAACTCCACTCCAAAACTGCTAGAACTCATACAGGAATTCAGTAAAGTGTCAAGATATAAAATCAATGCACAGAAATCAGTTGCATTTGTATATACCAACAACAAAACAGAAGAAAGAGAGATTAAGGAGTCAACCCCATTTACAATTGCACCCAAAACCATAAGATACCTAGGAATAAACCTAACCAAAGAGACAAAGAATCTGTACTTAGAAAACTATAAAGTACTCATGAAAGAAATTGAGGAAGACACAAAGAAGTGGAAAACATTCCATGTTCATGGATTGGAAGAACAAATATTGTGAAAATGTCTATGCTACCTAGAGCAATCTACACATTTAATGCAATACCCATCAAAATACCAGCAATTAATTTCAAAGAAATGGAACAAATAATCCTAAAATTTATATGGAACCAGAAAAGACCCCAAATAGCCAAAGGAATGTTGAAAAAGAAAACCAAAGTTTGTGGCATCACAATTCCAGACTTCAAGCTCTATTACAAAGCTGTCATCATCAAGACAGTATGGTACTGGCACAAAAACAGACACATAGATCAGTGGAATGGAATAGAGAGTCCAGAAATGGACCCTCAAGTCTATGCTCAACTAATCTTCAACAAAGCAGGAAAGAATGTCCAATGGAAAAAAGAGAGTCTCTTCAACAAATGGTGTTGGGAAAACTGGACAGCCACATGCAGAAAAATGAAACTGGATCATTTCCTTACACCACACACAAAAATAGACTCAAAATGGATAAAAGACCTCAATGTGAGAAAGGAATCCATCAAAATCCTTGAGGAGAACACAGGCAGCAACCTCTTCGACCTCAACCGCAGCAACTTCTTCCTAGGAACATCACCAAAGGCAAGGGAAGCAAGGGCAAAAATGAACTATTGGGACTTCATCAAGATTAAAAGCTTTTGCACAGCAAAGGAAACAGTCAACAAAACCAAAAGACAACTGACAGAATGGGAGAAGATATTTGCAAATGACATATCAGATAAAGGGCTAGTATCCAAAATCTATAAAGAGCTTCTCAAACTCAACACCCATAAAACAAATAACCCAGTCAAGAAATGGGCAGAAGACATGAACAGACATTTCTCCAAAGAAGACATCCAAATGGCCAACAGACACATGAGAAAGTGCTCAACATCACTCGGCATCAGAGAAATACAAATTAAAACCACAGCGAGATACCACCTTACACCAGTCAGAATGGCTAAAATCAACAAGTCAGGAAATGACAGATGTTGGCGAGGTTGCGGAGAAAGGGGAACCCTCCTACACTGTTGGTGGGAATGCAAGCTGGTGCAGCCACTCTGGAAAACAGTATGGAGATTCCTCAAAAAGTTGAAAATGGAGCTACCCTACGACCCAGCAATCGCACTACTGGGTATTTATCCTAAAGACACAAAGGTAGTGATCCTCAGGGGCACGTGCACCCGAATGTTTATAGCAGCAATGTCCACAATAGCCAAACTATGGAAAGAACCTAGATGTCCATCAACAGATGAATGGATAAAGAAGATGTGGTATATATATACAATGGAATATTATGCAGCTATCAAAAGAAACGAAATCTTGCCATTTGCAACGACATGGATGGAACTGGAGGGTATTATGCTGAGCGAAATAAGTCAATCAGAGAAAGACAATTATCATATGATCTCTCTGATATGAGGAACTTGAGGGTCAGGGTGGGGGGTTGTGGGGGGTAGGGAGGGAAAAATAATGAAACAAGATGGGATCGGGAAGGAGACAAACCATAAGAGACTCTTAATCTCACAGAACAAACTGAGGGTTACTGGGGGGTGGGAGGGTAGGGATAGGGTGGATGGGTTATGGACATTGGGGAGGATTTGTGCTATGGTGAGTGCTGTGAGGGGTGTAAGCCTGATGATTCACAAACCTGTACCCCTGGGGCAAATAATAAAAAAATTTTTAAAAATTTATTTGAGAGGGAGAGAGAGAGAACTAGAGCATGAGCAGGGGGAGGGGGAGGGGCAGAGGGAGAAGCAGGCTCCCCACTGAGCAGGGAGCCCAATGTGGGACTTGATCCNCATTTGCAATGACGTGGATGGAACTAAAGGGTATTACACTAAGCGAAATAAGTCAATCAGAGAAAGACAATTATATGATCTCTGATATGAGGAACTTGAGGGGGAGGGGGAGGGGCAGAGGGAGAAGCAGGCTCCCCACTGAGCAGGGAGCCCAATGTGGGACTTGATCCCAGGACCCTGGGGTTATGAGCTGAGCTGAAGCTCAACCAAATGAGCCACCCAGGCGTCCCTCAGTAAGCAGAAATTTTTTTGTATATTTTGGACTTGGTGGGTTTGAACAGAAGAAGAGATAAGACAGTATGGGTGCCAAACCTGGCTCATCTCTCGTGGGAGTCAGGAAAGATGACCAGAGATTCACGTAGCTGGGAGTAATGGTCCCTTTGCTTTCAGTAGAACGACCCCTAACCCACCCCAGACTAGCAAAGGAGAACTTTCTGGGGCACCTGGGTGGCTCAGTGGGTTAAAGCCTCTGCCTTCGGCTCGGGTCATGATCTCGGGGTCCTTAGATCGAGCCCTGCATCGGGCTGCCTGCTCAGCAGGGAGCCTGCTTCCTCCTCTCCCTCTGCCTGCCTCTCTGCCTACTTGTAATCTCTCTCTCTGTCAAATAAATAAATAAAATCTTTTTTAAAAAAGGAGAACTTTCTGAGAATGTCTTGTAGAAGAGAAAAATAATCATAGAAGAGGACTTGGCCTCGCCTGGTCCCTCCCTTCACTGTTAGCCTTCTTACCCGAAGTGGGAGCTGTGAGGAACTTGGACACAGGAATCTGGGGAGCGTATCAGTGTGTGGGTTGGTAGCTTTTCGGTGCTTAGGGTTCATTATGCTTGGTCTGCTATTGCCCTCATTCCCTCACAATTAGATTGTTCACAAATGGTTGTTCCCCAGCCCACTGTTTCTGAGGCTCAGCCCGTCAGGAGTGAAAAACAAAAACAGGGCCTCCCAAGTGGCAAAAGGATTTAAGAGACAACAGCAGAGCTGGCACAGAAATGCCCGGTGATGTTCAACCCACTGTGTGTATGGCCTTTGGCCCTCCAGCCCTGCCCCAGGAGGACTAGAGATATATTTCACTGGGCTGGCTGGTGTTTAAAGACTATGGAAGCAGAGAATTTTATACAGTTCTGGCTACAATCCTGTAAGACACAGAAGTGCCCACACACGGTTTTATGTCACTCTCTGAATTGAGTTCAAGAGGCCCTCACTCTAAGTGCTCTATGTAAAATAAAAGCAGTTGGCACAGCTGTTATCATTGTACTCCTCAGTCTGTAATTAAGGTACCGGCAGAAAACGCAGAGTATTTTTCCCACTTCAATTTAATCGCACTCTGGAAGCAGGAAGCTCATTTGTTGCTGCCTTGGTGTCTCTCTCCCTCTTTTTAAATTCTATTTATTTGACACAGAGAGAGACAGCGGGAGAGAGGACGCAAGCAGGGGGAATGGGAGAGGGAGAAGCAGGCTTCCTGCTGAGCAGGGAGCCCAGTGCAGGGTTCACTGCGAGGTGGGGGGACTTGATGCAAGATGGGAAGGCTCAGTGTGAGGTGGAGGGGCTCGATGCGGAGCTTGATCCCAGGACCCCGGGATCATGACCTGAGCTGAAGGCAGATGCTTAACGACTGAACCACCCAGGCGCCCCACTACCTTGGTGTCTCTTAACAAATCGTCGCACTGAGGCGCCTTGGTGGCTCAGTTGTTAAGCATTTGCCTTCAGCTCAGGTCATGATCTCAGGGTCCTGGGATTGAGTCCCACATTGGGCTCCCTGCTTGTTGGAGAGCCTGCTTCTCTCTCTCCCTCTGTCTGCTGCTCTGCCTACTCGTGCTCTCTCTCTGTCAAATAAATAAATAAATAAAATCTTTAAAAAAATCTTCACACTGCTGTGTGCAGAGTAAATACTTGATATACATGAAAGCCAGGAATGGGGTTAAAGATTCGTTCCTGACAGCCATTAGCCTGGTCAAAACACAATTCTCACCTCCACTCCCCACCCTCCCTAGTTCCTTTTGAGCCTTGCCCCAGCCAAAGACCCTCTACCTGCACAAGGTGGTCTGAAATCAGTCCTTTCTTCTGCTCGCTCATCCATTAGATTTTCTCTTGGCCACAGTTTTGCCATGTCTTAGGACATGTAGGGTACCCCAACTTGCAGGACTTGCCCCAGGGAAAATGCTGTGGAAAGGAAGTTGGATGACTTGTCAGGGTTCGGAGATTCCCTAAGAATCATTGCCCCTAAGTATGCATTGCGCTCTTTGTCATGTGATGGAAAACAGGACTGGTAAGGGCCTGGCTGCGTAGAGGGAATCCTTTACCTTAGAACAAAATGTTACTGACATGCCGTCATTTCCTCTTTGGTGCTGACATTCTTCTGAGACTTTGGTTAAGTGCGAGAACAGCTCTCTGGCATCCAAGTGTCATTTCCATGTCCCTCCTCCAATCACGGCCCCTTTCCTATCACTTCTCAGTACAGGCCTCTTCCCCAGAGTGCTTCCAGCAATGGGCCCATGAAACTGGCTGAAGACCTGTAAAATTTTATTCCCATCCATTGATCTTTGACACGTTTGCTGTGGTTCTGCACTAATAGCAACACTAGCTAACATTTATTGAATATTTTCAGTGCACCAGCCCATGTGAGAGGCACTGCACATAGAGCTCTCATCTTGTCCTCGTATCTACTCTATGTCATGAGTAATTTCATTATTTTTGTTTTACCAAGAGGGACACTAAAGTCTATAAGCAGGCCTTGGAGTCAGGATTTGAGCCCTGGCAGCTGACCTTCAGCACCTGTGCTGAGGACCTTGACTCTATGACTACAAAGAAGTATTGAAATTAGTAAGTGCTCAATAAATATTTGAATAATTAAATAAATGACTGGAGGTCTCTCTTTTCCAAAGGGCTTCCTCGAGGCCTCCCTTGGGCGGAATCACGTGTTTTTACAACTCCCTGGCCCATCGCTGCGAGCAGGGTTTAGACAGATGGCTAAGAGCAATTAGGTTGTGCTTGACATTTTTTCAAGCACAATTGAGTCCCACTTCAGAAAAGTAGAGAGCAGTTCAAAAGTGAAATTGCCTTCTCTGGGCTGTTGAATATGAATTAGCTCTGCTCAGGCAGCCTGGTTACCTTTAGCCACTCTCAGGAGGAAGGCTTAAGACCTGGGGAGTAAGTACCCCAAACCCACAACCTTAATAGCTGCAGCTTTCTCATGGGTAGAGGTGATGGTAAGACAGGGAGAACACCCAGTACTTCAAGTCTGATTGCATAATTTAAAAACATTATTGGGCCATTTCATTTCTCTGTGCCTCAGCATCTCCATTATGGAATAGGAGCAGTCTCTCCAGCTTGCTTTCTATTTCCAAAGCAAAACCCTGAATCAAAGTACCTGTAAGACTGCAAAAGCCCTCTGAAGGCATAGCTGCTTGTGAGAATTATCTTCAGAAGTTGAGGGTGTACTGCAAAGAGGTGTAATGGGAACGATACAGGTGAAGTAGGAGACTGACGAGGGGGCAGTGACGGACTGCTGGGGTAAGATTTGCACATTGTTGGTAAGAAGGTGGCGGTGGGAGATTATTATTCATAATGTACTTTAGAATTACAGAGCACTTTACAGCCATTCTTCAGTGCAGTCCTACAAATTGACAGAAGACTAAAAGGAATGAGGCTAAGTCTGAAAGATTCAGCCAGTGGGTAGTAAGTATGAATAGTCATGGAAATGGGAAAGTGACAAATATACCTCTCGGGCCCAGTGCAGTATATCTCTAAGAACCTTGTTCCCTGCTCTAATAGCTATTTCCAAGAAGACTCTGACCTCATGCTGTGACTGTGAAGGGCTGGAGAGCTGGGCTGCTTGGGTGACATTTGGGGCTACTCAGCACTGTACTTTGGGGAGGACTGCATCAGGCTGGCCCCAATGCCTCTCTGTACTCCCATTGTCTTAGAGCACATCTCTCATTCTACTTTATTTTGTGGTTGTTTGAGAAGACGTCTGCCTCCTTTGTCAGAGAAGGAGCATGGCTTAGTCATCTTTGTATCTTGGTTTGGTGTTGGAAACACTTTACAGGACAGGCCCTCCCTTACGTATCCCCCAACCCCAGGATCCAAATCAATTCAAGCTGATCTCAGTCCCTGATGGCCTCATAATAGGCAGATCATGCATATGCTTAGGAACCAGCTAAATAGAGGCATTCAAGATTTTTTTAAAAGGATTGGATATTTGGGGGCGCCTGGATGGCTCAGTTGGTTAAGCATCTGCCTTCGACTCAGGTCATGATTCCAGGGTCCTGGGATCGAGCCCCAAATTAGTGCAGAGTCTGCTTCTCCCTCTCCCTCTGCCTCTCCTCCAGTGGTGCTCTCTCTCTCTCTCTCTCTCTCTCTCTCTCTCTCTCTCTCAAATAATAAAAAAAAAAGTTAAACATAGAGTTTGCCATATAACCCAGCAATTCCATGCCTAGGTATATACTTAGAAGAACTGAGAACATATGTGTGTACAAAAACTGGTACACAAATGTTCAGAGCAGCAATACTCCTAATAACCAAAAAGTGGAAACAACCCAAATGTCTACCAGCTGAGGAATGGATTAAGTAAAATATGGTATATCCATGCAATGGAATAGTGTTCAGCCATAAACTGGAATGAAGTACTGATACATGCTACAACATGGGAGAACCTTGGTAACATTATGCCAAGTCAAAGAAGCCATACACAAAAGACCACATATTGTATGATTCCATTTATATAAAGTGTACAGAACAGGAAAATCTACAGAGCCAGAAAGTAGATTAGTGGTTGTCCAGGGCTGGGAGGGGGCGGGAGTGACTGATACGGGGTTTTGGTGGGTGGGGAGTAATGAAAGTGTTCTAAAATTGCTCGTGG
Source organism: Ailurus styani (assembly GCA_002007465.1). Taxonomy (NCBI): domain Eukaryota; kingdom Metazoa; phylum Chordata; class Mammalia; order Carnivora; family Ailuridae; genus Ailurus; species Ailurus styani. Next base: position 610,412 of record LNAC01000588.1, read on the forward strand.
TGATGGTTGCACAACTCTGAATACACTAGGAGTCATTAAATTGTATACTGTTTTTTTAATTTATTCATTTGAGAGAGAGAGAGAGAAGGAGGGAGCAGGCACAGAGGGAGAGGGAGAGGCAGGCTCCCCGCTGAGCAAGGAGCCCGATGCAGGGCTCGATCCCAGGACCTTAGGATCATGACCTGAGCAGAAGGCAGATGCTTAACGACTGAGCCATCCAGGTGCTCCTAAACTGTATACTCTTCAAGAGTGAATTATATAGCAATAAAAAATTACAGTAGTAATTATGGGAAAGATCAGATTTTTGTTGAGCCACCTTAGACTTATTTAAAGGTTGGTATTATTTTTATTTTGAATTATATATGGGTGTGCGGGGTTTATAACATGATCTCTTTGGTGCTTTGGGTTTCTAAATATCTTGATCTGGCCCTGATGGACTCTAGCTGCCCATCAACTGTCACATTGAATCTTTCTGTCTGCCTTCCCCTTCAAAGCCGTTTGCCCCGTGTCTCCTACCTGTCTGGTGATTAGAATGAAAGTGATAAACTAATGAGGATAATGTATAGTGACTGAAGATAGCACTTGTATTTTGACAGATGCCTTAACCCGAAAGAAATGATTAATAGGGAACCATAGGCCTCCTGGCAGGGCCAGTGTGGGAAGTCATTTTGATTAGTAATAGCATTTCAGTCCTCCTTAAAGCATACCAAGTTGGTACCTACGGACTCTACCCACTCTTGTAAGATTTAATTTAAGACTGAAGCTGAGGGGAAGCTAGAGTTTGATTGGTTATTGGGTGAACATCACCATGTGAAGCATTCCTTTATCACTGACAGATTCTTACCTGGAACTTGTGATTTTGCCTCTGCCAGGCAAATATCTTGCCTTTCTTCTGTGTGCTGATGGGAGCACACAAACAGATGTCAAAGATTGATGGCTCTTGTCTTTTAGGCCCAGGCTTACTTTAGATTCCAAAGCAACTTAAATTTAAAATTATTTCAGAGTGTCCCTGAAAGGGGCCTCTACCTGTTGGTGACCAAGGTACTGGCCAGATGTTATACCGCTATGTGCTTTTGAATGCACGGAGAAGGGGTAATTTCTAGGATGTGCCCTGCTTTTAATATTGAAGCCCTGTCTGGAAGGAGAGAAGTTGGAAGAGCATCAGCATTGGAGTCGGCTGGAGTTGGGAAAGAATCCCAGCTTGTGTTTCTTATCAGCTTAATAAGCTTGAACATGTTACTTAACATCTCTGAGCTGTAATTTCCTTGTTTGAAGAGTTAGGAACACAAATCCCTACCTTACCAAGTGGTTGGGAGAGTCATAGGAAGAAACACATGGCAAGTGCGTTATACTGTGTTTGGCCCAGAGTATGAGCTCAAAAAATATTAGTTCCCTTCCACTCTCAATGCAAGTTCCAAGCAAGAAACGCCCACCTTGCCCCAGCAACCTCAACATAATCAAAGTAGAAATTGGTAGCTGTTCTGTTTAGCCTAGAAAACCAGTAGTTCGTTTTGCATTGTATATCTGGAGTCTCGTATGTAAATGTTGCTTGTACATGTGCGCATGTCTAGCATTCTGGGCTGGCCAGGTGGATGGGAAGATTGATAATGTGAGGGATGATTAATAAGACTGACTGCCTTGTTGGTATGTCTTCCTAAAGCACTGTAATATCTGATCTATCAAGGAAACAGAAGCTAAAAAAAAGAAAGCTGGCACTGCTTCCTTTACTATAGTCTACTCTGGGTCTTTATGTCTTCTTTTTTTTAAAGTTTTTATTTTAATTAAAGTTGGTTAACATACAGTGTAATATTAGATTCTCGGGTCTTTATGTCTTCTGCAGATAGGAAAACCACTAGGACCTTGAAGCAATGGAAATAACAATCTTTTATATTTGAACAGCACTTCACAATTTCAATATATTCAATATATGTTCACATTCATTGTCCTGTTTGATTCACAACCTAATCAAGTGAACAGGGGAGATACTATCCTCTATCTGGAAGAGGGAAAAAAAACTCATGGCTCAAAAAGGTTAACAGCAATACAGTAGCAAAATTGGGATTAGAACCTTTGTCTTCTGACCCCTAATTCAGTGTTCTTTCCACTTTAACTGTAACTGAAATGGTTTTGGCCTAAATGGAATATATTTGAAAACAAACAACATAATATTTGGTTATATAACATCCCAGCTGCTGGCTCTGATTTAAGCAGAAGCTTTAAGATCAGTAAAAGAGGGTGGAAGGTAACCAAGTGTATAAGATGAGTTCTGCATTTTGAGATGTTCAACAAAAGCCACAGACGATGCTCAGAACAGGGACTGGGACAACAGTGAGACTTCACTTCTCCGTCTGTCATGACTTCACATTATTCCTTGTCAACCCCAGTGACAAAATCCCTTTTCAGCCTTGTGCCCGGACACTCTAACGTGTTCCTCCAACTTATCTCCTCATTTCCTGCTTCCTTCTCTATGTCATACACACTTGATGAAACCCCTCCTCCTACTGTCTGACTCATTCTCACATCCCAACTTCTCCCGAGGCATTTCACCTTCATCTGTCCCTCTACTTAACACTTTTGGTTTTGTTGCATGAAATCCCCCATTCATTGGAAGCATACTTTGCTATATAAATAAAATAAAGTGTTAAAAACCACTCTATGAATAACTGACAGAGGTTTATTATTATTCTTTATTTTTTAGAGGGGGAGGGGCAGAGGAAGTGGGGAAGAGAGAATTTTAAGCAGGCTCCATGCCCAGTGCAGAGCCCCAGCCCGACGAGGAGCTTGATCTCATGATCCTGAGAAGATGACCTGAGCCCAAATCAAGAGTCAGATGCTCAAAGGACTGAGCCACCCAGGCTACCCAGAGGATATTATTCTTATCCTCTGCATTTTCTTTTTTTTTTTCTTTTTTTAAAGGTTTTATTTATTTATTTGACAGAGAGAGAGACAGCAAGAGAGGGAACACAAGCAGGGGGAGCAGGAGAGGGAGAAGTAGGCTTCCCACTGAGCAGGGAGCCCTGATTCGGGGCTCGATCCCAGAACCCTGGGATCATGACCTAAGCCGAAGGAAGATGCTCAATGACTACACCACCTAGGTGCTCCGCCCCAAGTCCCCCCCCGCCCCGCCACCGCCTCTGTATTTTCTTAATGCTGCTTTTTACTTCCCAGCCTGACCTAAAACCTGGAAATTCTTTGCCCTGATGATTTTACTTCCCTCTAAACCCTCTCCAACTTGTCTGTAAAAACATTCTTAAATGCGGTTGTGCGTGTGGTGGGTTGCGGCAGGGGGTAGGTATGAGGGGTCTTTCTCTAGTAAGGAAACATTCTTCTCACTTCTCAGCTCACAGAAGTCAGCAAAATTCCTGCTCCTCAAGTGTTTTTAGACAACAGGGGAAGTGTCAGAGGCAAGGAGAAGACTGAAGATGAAAGCAAGAGAAAGAAAATTTATGGAAAAAGTCCCAGAGGAGGTAGGAAGAGAATGTTGTGAGATCACAAGCAGAGGTATTGACTTTAAGGAGAGGGAGAATGGGGGTTTGCTTTGTCTGGGGATGATAGGAGGGGAAGAAAACTGGAAGAAATTCTGAGGTAGAAAAGAATTTGCAGGAGTAGTTCCTACCTTCCCAGTAAAGCAAGAATGGAGATTATTTGCTGAAGTAGGTTGGCTCCGGTTGGGCAGAAAGAGTTTGAAGCAGTTTTGGTAAATGTGGTCAGGAAGCCAATGGATAAGGTTGTGGAACAGCAATAGGGATTACCTAGACTACCTCTCCCCACCCATTCCCCCAAAGGACGAAAAAGCTATTCACAGTTTATTTCCCTTATGACTATTAGCAAGTAGTAAGGCTAGGAAGAAATGATAAAAGGAAAGAATCATATGATGAAGATCCATTGGGAGAGGGTACTGGTTCTTTTTTTTAAATTTTTTTCTTTTTTTTTTTTAAAGATTTTATTTATTCATTTGACACACAGAGAGAGATTACAAGTAGGCAGAGAGGCAGGCAGAGAGAGAGGAGAGAGGAGGAAGCAGGCTCCCCGCTTAGCAGAGAGCCCGATGTGGGCCTCGATCCCAGGACCCTGGGATCATGACCTGAGCCGAAGGCAGCGGCTTTAACCCACTGAGCCACCCAGGCGCCCTGGTTCTTTTTTTTAAAGACTTTATTTATTTATTCGTTTGAGAAAGAGCATGTGTGAGCACAAGCAGGCAGAGAGGCAGAGGGAAAGAGAGAAAGGGAGAAGCAGGTTCTCTGCTGAGCGGGGAACTTCACCATGGGACTCGATCCCAGGCCCCTGGGATCATGACCTGAGCTGAAAGCAGATGCTTAACCCACTGAGCCACGCAAGTGCCCCAAGAGGGTACTGTTTCACCCTCACTACCAACTCCTCTGCTTCAGGCTCCCAGCAGAAGAGTACCTGCAACTGCATCCTCCAATTCATCCTTCATTGCACTTACAATCCTACTGAAATGAAAGCCATTAGAATAATATTTTTTAAAGATTTTATTTATTTATTTGACAGCGAGAGAGAGAGACAGCAAGAGAGGGAACACAAGCAGGGGGAGTAAGAGAGGGAAAAGCAGGCTTCCCACCAAGTAGGGAGCTCAATTCTGGGCTCAATCCCAGGACCCTGAGATCCTGACATCACGACCTGAGCCAAAGGCAGACGGTTAATGACTGAGCCACCCAGGTACCCCATAGAATAATATATTTTTTCACATAAGGAAGCATTTATTTGAGGTTTAACATGAAATCATACAAATAAAATTTGTATAAACACAAATCCACATCGAGTCATAACACAGATAGCAAAAGACAAAGTAAAATCAAAGAAAACTAGTTGGCGGCTATATACAGTTGGACACAGTTGTGTCTTGTACACTAGAAAGTCTTTTACAAAATAATCATCTTAGATCAACAGAAGACCAATCTTCAATGTTGTCCTGCAAGATGGGTTAACTTTAGCAATCTCCTCCTGTTTTCTCCAACGTCCTCCTTTAGTATGGCTGGTAATTGTTTTGGTGATTGCCACCCCCTCGAGACGCCTTGCCGTAAGTGCTCTGTTGGCCACTGTAGTCTGCATAACCCTGTCCATATCCATAGTTCCCATAGTTATACCCAGTATAATCATAGCCGCCATAGCNATACCCACTATAATCATAGCCGCCATAGCCACTATAGTTTTGATCACCACCATAGGCACTATTGTAATTTCCATATCCTTGATCATAATAGTTATTAAATCCTTGGTTCCAGTTTTGGCCCTGACCTCGTCCACGACCCCTAGTACCACCTCGTCCACCAGCTGCAGCACCTCTACCTCCATTTTGTTGTTGCTGTTGCTGCCTATATACCTCTTTGGGTTGTGCAACTTTGATTTCACACTTCCCAGAACCAATTTAATGAAACCTGCTTTCTAACAATTTCTTTACTGGCTCTTCATCTGTGTACGTGATAAAACAAAATACTCTTCTTCCATTTGTTTTTTTATCCATGGGAAGTTCAATATTTTCAGTCTCTCCAAAGGCTCCAAAATATTCTTTAATTTGTTCTTCAGAAGTATCTGGGCTCAATCCACCCACAAAAACCTTTTGGGGCGGTTCTTTCCCTTTTAAAGCTTTGGCCCTTTTGGGGTCTATCAATTTGCAATCCAGTTTGTGTTCTTTCAGTTCCAAAACCTTATCAACACTAGCAGCATCTTTGAAAAGCACAAACCCAAATCCTCTTGATCTTCCAGTCACTGGATC
>LNAC01000588.1:616493-653688 GCA_002007465.1 Ailurus styani
CGCGCAGTCCGGGTCGCGGCAGCAGCGGCGGCAGAGCCTTGTATGGAGCTGGATTTAAAATGGCGGCGGGAGAGAGTAAAATAATACTTCTAGAACATAAATCTGATCGTGCTGCTTGCCTTTGAAAATTATCTTGTGTGATCCTTAGCATGGTATTCTAGCACCTTCTTGTGTGCTTCCATAGCTTCATCTCCCTCTGCCTCCCATTTCCCACCCATATCCCTATCTTAACTTAGCCATACTTAACTAGTACTTGGAGTCCCTTAGCAAGCCGAGTTCTCTGAGCTTTGTGCCTTGGCACACGCTTTCTCTCTACCTACCGAGAAATGCCTGACCTATCCTTGTCCACCGAGCAGAGTCCTGCTTATGGCCCAAACTACTTTGATTTTTCTCTGCCCTCCTCAGGGAAATAGTTAAAGTACCCTGTGTGCTTGCTCTGATTTGTTCAGATGTCCTCCGGGCGAGAAAGAGTCTCCTTGGGGTTTAAATGTCAGAGTGGACTTATCTCTCTAGTTGGTAAGGAAAGATCTTACCTCTCCTGCCACACAAATAGAAGCTCCTAGAAAGGCACAAAGGATGGAAAAACTACCTGGGGGATCCTTCTGCCCTAGTCACATTTGTCTCAGTGACCTACCTGCGCCTGGCATCTGTTCAGGCCACTGCTAGATGAATGGAAGCAGTGGTTCATCAGGTGGACCTTGCCCAGAGAGATCTAGGTAAGTCTTAACCTCATAACATATTAGTCCTGTGACCTTGGACGAGTCATTCAACCTTACTATGTCACAGGGCTTTATCTATAAAGTGGGAGCCATAAGAGAAGCTATTTTAAGTGTGTTGTGACAATAAAATGAGCAAATGATGTGTGCAAAGTACTTCAAACAGAGCCTAGCTTGTAGTATATGCTCAATAACATTAGCCATTATTATTGTTACTAGTATAATCTAATAGCTAGCTGATAATGGCCTAATGTTTTTTGTCTCACAGGTAACATTCCCAGTTTCACAGGAGCAATTAGTGCCATAAACAGAGAAAGAAGAAGGGGAGGACTTTTCCATCATGATGAGGTCAGTGGGAAAGAGATTTGGGGAAGGCTTTTCTTATACCCCTCAAAGTAAACTCTGTGGCCTTATTTTCACGGGGGCCAGTACTCTCCTTTTGTATCTGCAGACTGAATGCTTTCTCTTGAGGTGGAAAAAGAAAAGGATTACTCCAAGGGCCCCTTGTGATCTGGATAAGGCCACCTGGAGTCAAAGTAGGAGCAAGTACCCCATCCAGCTCACTCTCCTTCTTCCTTCTAGACCTAGACTCTGGTTTTGTTTGGCCTACTGGTAAGCTTGTGCCTGGGTGAGTAGTGAATCAGGTCCCCACGTGTTTGGTGCATGGCTGTTGTAGGCATGCTGCATCTGTGCGAGCCCAAACAATTTCTCAGAGTGTTCCCTCTGGGCTTTCTTCGAGCCAACTCTCCCTTCCAGGTTATTCCAAGTCACTTGTAAAAGACTCCTGGGGCCCTAGGTCTGGATGGTGTTGAGAAGCCCAGCAAGCTGCCGGGCTGAGACTGGGGCTGGGATTCAGGGCTAAGAAATAGCTAAGAAATGCTCTGTTGAGGGTGTGTAGATTGAGAGGCTGGATGTGCTTCCAAAAGTTCCTTCAGAAATCAAAGGCCCTTTCTGCGCCTGCATGGGGGCCTGGCTGCTGCTGCTTTGGCCAAGCAGGAGGGACCGCTCACACAGCTCTGAAAGCCTATCTGGAGGTTGGGGTGGGGAGGGGGGGCATTTGGTTCCCATTTTGTTTGCTTGTTTTATAGAGATTTGTTAATCTTGTACTAAAACCAGCAGCTGAAGTTTTTTAAAAAATTTCATCTCAAAAGAAAACACACACATAGCATACACGCTAATTATTTCCTAGCTGAGGATTTTCAACAACAACAACAACAACGATAATAATAATTCTCAGTCCCTATAGACATTTTGTAAACACTAGACCCAGGTCCTTCGGGTCAGGGTATGAATGTGTGTTCTTTTTTTTTTTTTTAAAGATTTTATTTCTTTATTTGACACACAGAGAGAGAGAGATCACAGGTAGGCAGAGAGGCAGAGAGAGAGGAGGAAGCAGGCTCCCTGCTGAGCAGAGAGCCCGATATGGGCCTCGATCCCAGGACCCTGAGATCATGACCTGAGCCGAAAGCAGAGGCTTTAACCCACTGAGCCACCCAGGCGCCCTGAATGTGTGTTCTGATCTACATTCTAATGCCATCAGAGCTTATAGAATTTTTAGATGCAAATCACTGAAGTTAAGCAACACCCCAACTACCCCCCACCAAACCAATTTGTTTCTCTCTTTCATGCACCCTGTTCTCAGAAGTGGAAGGAGGAAAGAAGAATGCTTCTCTTATCCTTTGCCATAGCCTGGAGCTGTTAGAACTCTACATATGAGTATGTTTGTGTAGGAGGATGGGGATGGTGACTTTTTTTAAAAAAAGATTATTTACTTATTTGAGTGAGAGAGAGAGAGAGAGAGAGAGAGAGAGAGAGAGCTTGTATGCAAATGCACGCATGCTTGCGCACAAGCAGGGGGAAGGGGGAGAAGCAGGCCCCTCATGGAGCAGGGAGCCCAACATGGGGCTTGATCCTAGAACCCCGGGATCATGACCTGAGCCCAAGGCAGACACTTAAAAACTGAGCCACTCAGGGGCCCCTGGTGATGGTGACTTTTTGACTGCTATTCAATCCATCCATCCATCCATCCAATTTACTCTTTTAATGAATATTAAGTAACCTACTGGGTCCCGGGCACTCTGTAAAGGGATATGATCCCCTCTGTCCCTTTATTTTCTTTTTTTAATTTTTTTTTTAAAGATTTTATTTATTTATTTGACACAGAGAGAGAGAGAGATTACAAGTAGGCAGACAGGCAGGCAGAGAGAGAGGAGGAAGCAGGCTCCCTGCTGAGCAGGGAGCCCGATGCGGGCCTCGATCCCAGGACCCTGAGATCATGACCTGAGCCGAAAGCAGAGGCTTTAACCCACTGAGCCACCCAGGCGCCCCCCTCTGTCCCTTTAGTAGATTTTCCGAGTTCTCTCAGGATGTTTGGGTCTTATACCCTCTTCTCTTCAACAGGGGTGATGGAGGAGTGAGGGGCCGGTGTGGACAGAAGCAGGGAGAATGGGGTAGTTGCCGAGGCGAGGCATGGAGGAAATATATTTTCTCCAATCATTCAAGGTCCACTTTGTTTCCTTCATCGTGGAGGTGTTTTTCTCCACGTAGCTCTAACATGGGTGAGCGGAGAACTCTGGGGTGACTGGAGGTCTGCCCTGGCCCAGGACTCTACCTTGGGTACCAGGGACAATTCTAGAGCAGTCTGTTTCAACCTCCAACACAGAAGCCGAATCCTGGACTGGCTACTGAGGGACCCTGCCAGCTGCTGGCTCTGAAGTTGGCTTTGGCTCTGGGCTAGATCTGTGGAAGTTGGGGCCCAGGCTCCTCACTCAGCCGCTTGTATTGATCTCCGGGCCTCTTTTGTCTCCTCCTCCCCAGTGGAAGCCTCTCCCCCTCTCCGTCTCCCCCTCTGCCTCTCAGCCTCTTCCGCTTTCCTCCTCTGCTTCTAATGAATTGAAATCTCTGAAGAGAGCCACGAAGGCTCTGGTAGTTTTACAAAACTGTCCTTGCTCTTTCTGCCTTTGCCCAGTCAAGGGTATCTTCGCGGGAGGTCGGAGCGATGCTGTTAGTCCCGATGTGACTGCATAGCAACACAGGGCGGCTCGGAGAGGGGAGGAGGAGGAGAGAGAAAGAGTAGAGGGCAGGAAGGTGGGAGAGACGGAGGGAGAGTGTGCATACAGCAGCTGTCGGCATCCCTGTCTCAGGGACTTCTTTGCTGATTCACAGAGGCAGCCCGGCGCTGGCCTCCCGGCTCCCAATTGCAGCCTGCTCCTCGGACCTGCCGGAATCAGAAGGTAGGCCACGGAGAAACGATTCCCCAGCCTCGCCCTTTTTCGGCTGGCTGAGGGGAAATGACTGAGGGAAGGGAAGCTCCAGAGATACTCCGTGTCTGTGTGTTTGTGTGTGTGTGTCTGTGTGTGTGTCTCCTTGCCTGCTGCCTGCATGTGCCTTTGGGGGAAAACTTGCATTAAAAAAATGCCTACAATGAAGTAGCTACTGCTTGGATTCAGAGGGGCGGAGAAAAGAAGGTGCCCAGGAACAACAGAAACTCAAGCCAATTTGAGCAACTAATGAATAAGAGGAAGGTCCACAGTTTGCTTCTTAGAGAGGAGAGGGCTATCATTTCTTTCTTTGTTTGCTGGCTTATTTGTTTGTTCATTTGTGTTTGTTCTCAATGACATGCTTTTTGTCCAAGGGTGGATTTCCTCACGGGAGGGAAGGGAAGGGGTGTGGAAAGCTCTGGCTGAAAAGGGAGGAGAGAGGAACCGTGGGACCTCAGAGCAGGGTTCCTGAGCAAATGAATGTCTAGTCAGCAGACAGGACACAGGAGTGCCTCCCTGGAGTAAACTGGGCTCTGCCTTGGGAGCTGGGTGCTGAAGGCACATCCTAATCTCCACCTTTACTTCCTGGTTCAATTGATCTTCCCCGTGGCATTTTCCCCTTGGCTTCCTCCCTTGGTTTCCTTCCTCCCCCGTGCGATCAGGAGGTACCTCTCCACTCTTGAGAGCATTGCTTGGTGTGCTTTGCAATGGTACTTACTTCTCCTGGAGTCAAACACCCTGTTCCTTCTGGGCTCCTTACATTTCCTGGGGCCCAATGTCCCAGCCCGGTAAGTGGGCCCGAGACTGTGTGGGTAGCTAAGGTTTTCTCCCGCCTGTGCTAAGCTGGCAGGGCTAGGCCTCCTGGGTGTTGGGTTCAAGCAGGTGCCTGGGCTGGGCTGGGCTGAAGCAGCCACCGCCTGTTTCCATCAAGAGCATGGTGCATGCTGAATGGAAGAGAACATACTTGCCTCTTATGTTCTCTTTTTGATCGTTCCAAAGAACCGAAAGCCTTTAGAAAGCTCTAGGTCTAGTTCACCTGAGTTCCCGACTTTTCCGAAAGGAATCCTTGTTTCTAGATTAAAGGCCCTCAGGTAAATCACCTTTTAAAAGGCCCTGAGGGAAGCTCCAACCTCAGGAGACTTTTTTTTTCCTCTCTGGATTTGGGTGGGGAGATGGTTCCAGAGAACTTGGGAGCCTTCTAAGGAAACCCTCCCTGAAAAGGAGGTGCTTCAAGTGAAAGTGATAAGTATGCTGTCCCTGAAAGAAGACAGAGCCCCTCTTTCCCTGGGTGGGTCCGCCTCTTCCTTGCAGTCCTGCTTCCTACAAACTCTTGCTGGGGGGGGAAGAAGACACATGGAAAGTTGTTCTCGCAGGCATTCTGCTCTCCTGCCAAGTCTCTGTGGAGCTCTGCGCCAGAGCACCCTTCAGTTCCAAAACCACCCAGAGGAGGAAGTATGGCTCGAAGCAGCAAACTTAACAAAGGCCCAAGAGCCAGAATTAGAGAGTGTATCTGGGATGCAGCACTTCTAAGTATAGATTCCCCAGAAGTTTCTGAGGTTCAGTCTGCCCCAGTGCCAGATAGGAGGGGCTCTCCCTCACGAAACCCAAGCAGATATCCTTCTAAACTTGCCAGGGACACTCAGGAGAAGCCCACTCTATGGGAGCTATACCATGAGACGACATTCCTCCCTTATAAGGGATTCTAAACACACATCCACAACTGAAATAGCAAGTGAGACAAATCCCTTCTAGGACAGCACTTACCACACTGATGTCTCACAGAACGCCGTTCTGAGAGAATGTTAATAGATTCTGTTTTAAAATAAGGAGTGGTGGCGGTGATGGTGTGGGGGTGCATTCTGTGGTTCGATAATTTTTTTTTGGAAAACGCTTCAGAACCAAATTTTCCTCTTAAGAGAGTCACAGTGTATATAAGCATATCAAAAGGCTCTGAGCCGGACTGCCATAAATAAATCCGTTTAATTTTGTTTAACACAGCAGCTCCCAGACGGCTTTGACCAGGGAATGTTCTTCTACATGGAAAGCCCTTGCAGACACAGTTTTGGGAATTGCTGCTCGAAAACACAAAACCAACCAACCAACCAAACAAAAAAGCTGGGAGAATTTGTCATGTGGAAAAAACTTAACAAGATAATCTAGTCCAAATCTGCCTTTTTCTCAATCTTTCCTTTTTCTCAGGAAACTGAGAGAGTCATCAATTTGGTCTCCTTGACAAAGCTAATGAGTATCTGAGAGAGCTGAACCCTCATCTCCTGATTCTCAGTCTCTACTGCAGCTTCTCCAGCAGGTTTCCTCCTGTGAAACTAGTCCCAGGAAAATGAAACAGGGTGAAGGAAGAACCTTGTCATTTGGAGGGCAGCATTGGTATCCTACACATTTCTTTTAGTATTTTGTTACATCTGAAAAGTGTGGGTTCTTTTCAGCATGGGATTTGTTGCATTCTTTCAACCAATGTGCTGTGAAAATTTTGTCTATGCTCAAAAAGATACAAAGAATAACATAACGAGAAGCAGAATGCCCACCACCCAGCCTAAGAAAAAAAACATCACCAGTAGAATTGAAACCCTCTGTCTGCCCTTCTATGGTTAAAACTCCCTCCTCCCCGCACCACCTCCCTCCACAGTAACCACTGTCCTGCATCTGGTGCTTGTGATTCTCATGCACTTATTTATACTTTTGCTACATACATATGTGTCTTTAAACAGCAGATACCACTTCTTTGCATGGTTTAAAAATTTATATCAATGGGATGTATTCTTGTCCAGTTTTTAAAAATTCAGTGTTATATTTGTGAATCATCCATGTTGGGACATGTGACTCTAGGTCACTTATTTTTTTTTTTTTTAAAGATTTTATTTATTTATATGACACACAGAGAGAGAGATCAGATCACAAGTAGGCAGAGAGGCAGGCAGAGAGAGAGGAGGAAGCAGGCTTCCCGCTGAGCGGGGAGCCCGATGCGGGCCTTGATCCCAGGACCCTGAGATCATGACCTGAGCTGAAGGCAGAGGCTTTAACCTACTGAGCCACCCAGGCGCCCTAGGTCACTTATTTTTTTTACTACTGTATATCATTCCATTTAATGAATATGCTGTGATTTATTCATCCATTCTGCTGTTTATGGACATTTAGGCTGTTTCCAGTTTTTGGCTCACAGTTAGGGCTATCCTCATCATTCTTTTGTAGATATTCTTATGTGACTGTTGCTTTTGAGTATTTAACTGGAAGGGAGTTGTCCCATCACAGAGTATGAGGATCTTCACCTTTGGGAGATAGTGTCAAGTTGCTCTCCAAAATGGTTTACTAACTTATACTCCCACCAGCATCATATAAAGGTTTCAGATGTATTGCCTTAATTGGCCTCAGAATAAAATGCTCCCCATGGGGATGGATCTCTGATTCTTTTCACTGGAGAATAAACTGCATTTCTTGAAATTGTTTGACAACTAACTTCTCAGGAACACATTTCATTCTTTCTGTTTGTAAATGAGGGGCTTGGGGGTGCCTGGGTGGCTCAGTCGATTAAGTGTCTGCCTTCAGCTCCGGTCATGATCCCAGGGGCCTGGGATCAAGCCCCCTCAATGGTGGGATAGAGCCCCGCATCTGGTTCCCTGCCCAACGGGGAGCTTGTTTCTCCCTCTCCTTCTGCCATTCCCCCCTGCTTGTTCTCTCTGGCTCTATCTCTCCGTCAAATAAAGAAACAAAATCTTTAAAAAGAATAAATTAGGAGGTTGGTCTAGATAATTTCTAAGGTTCCTTCCAGTTTGACAATCCGAGTCTCCATGATTTATTCATTAAGTGAGAGCATCTGAAGCAGAACCTCAGTTTTTGGCTACATTGCAAGAATTATTTTAAGAACACATAACAAGGTTCGATACCAGTGAGATGTGTGTCTTCTCCCTTAGTGCCATCCTGTCAGGTAGAAAGGCGAAGCTGTGAGAGAGGGCACCATCATTCAATGTTACCTTGGCTTGGAGAGAGGAATCTATAGCACATGGGAAGGGGGTCTTCTTCCCACTGCCTTGTTCTTTGCCAAGCCTCTCATGATTTAAGTGTCTTCCCTATTTATTTATTTTTCTCCCAAGAATAATAAATACTTGTTATAAAATACACATGTAAATGTATGTGTAGGTATATATGTATACATGTTTGTGTGTGTGTGTATACACACACACACACATACACAAGGTATATAAAGTCAAAGGGAGAATCCCCCCTCACACAACTCTCTAGAAATAATGTTGCTGAGTGGTTTTGTGTCTCCTTGCAGGCTTTCTTTCTATGCATATACTCATGTAGACTGTTTTCAGGAGCTTTTTGCAAAATTGGTGTTCTCTCAGACATATGATTCTGAACTTGTTTTCTTTTATCTAAAGTATATATCTTCAATATCTGTTCACATTAGTATATATAGATCTACCTCTTTTTTTAAAAAAAGATTTTATTTATTCATTTGAGAGAGAGAGCACAAGCAGAAGGAGAGGCAGAGGGAGAGGGATAAGAAGACTCCCCCCTGAGCAGGAAGCCCAACGTGGGGCTCCATCCCAGGACCCGGGATCATGACCTGAGCCAAAGGCAGACGCTTAACCTACTGAGCCACCCAGGCACCCAATCTATCTCTTTTTAACAGCTATATAATATTTCATTTCATGAATGGTTATAGTAATAGGTAAGATGTGAGTACTTACTAGATGTTGGAAACCATGAATGAACTCCTTGCAACCAGGCTATGAGGTAGGTCTTTTCATTATCCCTGGTTTACAGATGCAGGGACTGATGCACAGTAAGGTCAGGGGGCTTGTCCAAACCTGTGCTGATAAGTAGTGGAGGTAGGATGCAAACCTGGGTGTCCTGGCTCGAGCCCACACTCTTACCTGTCATGCTGTGCCACCTCTCTGACAATAGCCCACTTAACTGGTCCCCTGGTAATGATCACTTGAGTCAACTGCAGAGTTTTGCAATTGCAAACAATACTGCAGCAGATATCCTCACCCATTTCTGCAAGTATTTCTGTGGGATAGGTGCCTAGACTTCTCTAGTTTCTAGGGAGAAAGACTTTATTCATTCATTTAAAAAAATCTACTGAGTTCTAAGGCACGGGAGGAGCTCAGAGGTCAGACTAGGAGAGTTAACCAAAATTTTACTTCTCGGATGTCCTAGGAAAGTCATTGAAATGTTCTGTAGGGTTTGCCAGCTGGGTGATCCCCCAAACCCCAGGCTCACTGCATCCTCTTAATTGCTTGTGTCTTTGCCTGGGTGGGGCATGGCTAAGTCAAGTGCTTGGGCTCCCACCTGGAGGTCCACAGCCAAAAAAATCTCTGCTTGCTAGGGGTCAGTGACTACAATGCCTCAGGGCCTGGGTGCTAGACTTTCCAGAGGCAGAATAGTGTTAACACTGAAGAACCTGTGCTCTGGGACACTTCTGCCCCAGATACAAATCCCAGCTCCTCACCTCATAATTCACAGTATCACTTTGAACTGATTACTTACTACCTCTGTTCCTCTGTGCTCTTATCTGCCTGATGAAGACAGTAGCAACCACTTCATGGGGTTGTCGTGAAGATTAAATGACTTGATTATATAGACTGATTAGTTCATGATGTAAAACATGGAATACAGTAAGTTTTAACTGTTCTTATTTATCTGGCTGTGGAAAAGCCGCTACACTAATCTTTACAGAAAATAGTTGAAGACATCCACAGCACGTTGGTGAGGAGTGGGAAGGGAGGGAAGAAGTGGCTGTTTAGTAGCTAATATATTGACAGGGTACAAAATGATGTTCAGTAAAAACTACATCTCTTGTTGGTGGCAAAGGGCTTTTGTGGGTGTGGGTAATTATTCTGTTTTTCTTTCTTTTTTAAATTTTATTTTTTAAAATTATTCTGTTTTTCAACCCAAGCAATGACTCTATGGGAATTTGCTTTATGATATTTCAGTGTAGTTTACACATCTGCCTTATGCACTCTTTGTAAGTGTATTATATTTCTCAGGTTTAAAAAGAGAGAAAATCCAGGGGCACCTGGGTGGCTCAGTCAGTTAAGCAGCTGCCTTCAGCTCAGATCATGATCTCGGGGTCCTGGGATTGAGCTGCGCATCTGGCTTCCTGCTGGCTGAGAGCCTGCTTCTCCCTGTCCCTCTGCCTGCCACTCTGCCTACTTGTGCTATCGCTCTGTCAAATAAATAAAAACCTTTAAAAAAATAAAAGAGAGAAAATCTCCAAAAGAATGGAGGGAATTCTCCCATCTCTGGTAGCCACTTGGCTCCCTTCTCCAAAGGCAATCAATATTAACAGATTCTTTTGTATGCTTTTATTTTATCGCATGTAATTTTTTTGCGTCAATAAGTACATACTTTCCTTTTGGTTTTACACAAATGTAAACTACCTACCTTATATTTTCTTCTTTTCTTTTTACTTAAAATTATGTCCTAAGAGGTTATTCCATATTGTCACATAAAGTGTTCTTTCTTGTGTTTTTAACTGCTGTATAGAGTTCCACTGTATGGATATACCACTATTTATTTAACTAGTCCCCTAGTAATGGAAATTTAGGTTGTTTGCAATTTTTTTTTGCCACTTCAAGGCTTGCTTCAAATACTAACATTCTATATATATCACTTTACACAAATGCAGATAAATACGTGTATCCAAAGTGTTTTTCTTCATGCCTTCTAGGTTTTGTACCTACAAAGTTGAGGACCTGTACACTGACCTAATTGGAGTTCAGTTCCATAAATCAAGTCAGAAAACATTCACTGAGTGCCTGCTGTGTACTTGGCACCATTTAAAAAATATGTGGGATAGAAATAAATATCAGATATAAACCTTGTCCTCCAGTAGCCAATGATTTTGCTTTCATGTGAGAATCCTGGTATTTCCCAAATGTTTTTTAAAGCTTTTATCTCTTCCCAAGAGAAAGAATGTTTCCCCTGCTGAATCTTTCTGGAAGGGCCTGTGTGTGTCTTTGAAAACCAGGAAAAGCATTCCTGGTAGTAAAAAGCCACAGGTTGGTATCTAGCAGGATCCCCAGGGGAGAGCACAGAAGAGTTAGCTCCAACCCCAAAGCATCCTTCACACTACTCTGTGTGTACAAATCTTCTCTCTCACCTTAGCTCAAAAAGATCTCTTCCAGGGCACCTGGGTGGCTCAGTGGGTTAAAGCCTCTGCCTTCGGCTCAGGTCATGATCTCAGGGTCCTGGGATCGAGGCCCATATCGGGCTCCCTGCTCGGCGGGGAGCCTGCTTCCCCCTCTCTCTCTGCCTGCCTCTCTGCCTACTTATGATCTGATCTCTCTCTCTGTGTCAAATAAATAAATAAAATCTTTAAAAAAAAAAAAAGATCTCTTCCATAAATACATCCTAAATCCCTCCAAATTAAGGCAAACACTTCCTCATCTGTGACCTCTCATGGCATGGTTTCTGTGTCCCACATAAGGTATGAATCATTTTTCCCCCTTAAGTTATACTTTTTTAAAAATATGTCTTATTTCTTACACTTGGCCATCTGGGGACTAAGATTCATCTCCAATTCCTCCCAGCCTCTGCAAATTAAAAGGAGGAACAGGAAGAGAATCGGTATGTACAGGTGTAATGTGGGACATCATGGAGCTAAATCAAGAGGCAGAAAGAAGAATCTTTTTGTAGAACAAAGAGCACTGACCAGGAGTCAGGAGACCCAGGCTCACTTGTGTCTCAGCATCTTCGTCTCTCAAATAGGATCATAATTCTGGCTGGGCCAACCTGACAAGGTGGCACTGAGGATGGAGAAAGACAATACAGCAGGCTACAAAATGTGCTCTACAAACACAGGTAGTGCTAGTATCTTGATGTTTGACAAGTCTTACATGTTAATGTTTTACGGGGTAGCAAACCAAGGTCTAGAGGTGAAACGACTTGACATCACAGTCAGTGGCAAAGTCTGAAAACAGCAGAGGATAGTCAAGGTAGGACCAGAAGGAGTTTAGGCCTTCTCTTCTTGCACTGGGATTAGAAGATCTGAATTCTCTGACTCCTGTGTTTGTTTTATTTTATTTACATCAGGTCAGTAGAGGAATAAGAAGGAAGTTAGTTTGTAGAGAGATGAACCTCAGAAGAGACAAAGAGATAGTTCATGAAAGAAGAAACACAACTGGTCACTAAAAATGTCAGGCAAAGGTTAAGCTTTGTTAGCAATTAAGGAAATACAGAGAAATCAAGATGCCATCTTCTCTTATAAATTGGCAAAGATATTTTAAAAATAAGAATACTTACTGTTGGCAAGTGTGCTGGGAAACTGGCATTCTCATACATTGCTGGCGTTAGTATAAAATGATCTATTTCTTCTAAGGCCATTTGGAAGTATGCATCATGAGCCTAAAATGGGTTTATACCCTTTAGTCCGGGAATTCTCCCTTCTAGGAAATTATCATAAGAAAAGAATCACAGATTTGCAAAAGGCTGTTTGTTGCAGTGTGACTTACATCTACTTGTTAAAATTATCGTACATCCATTCACCAAAATAGTATACAATAATGATTACAGCTAAGATTTCTTACAGCAGGATGAATAGTGTGGGTTTGACTCTAAGTCTGTATGATACCAAAGCCAATGGCCTCAAGCATAGTGCTTTATCACCTTTGAAGCCATTAGAAATCATGTTTTAAAACTGAGGGTTACTGGGGGGTGGGAGGGTAGGGATAGGGTGGATGGGTTATGGACATTGGGGAGGGTTTGTGCTTTGGTGAATGCTGTGAAAGGTGTAAGCCTGATGATTCACAGACCTGTACCCCTGGGGCAAATAATAATAATAATAAAATAAAAAAGAAAAAAAAAGAAAGCAGAAGAAACTAAAAAAAAAAGAAATCATGTTTTAGAGGAATAGTTAGTGACATTGTAAAATGGTCATGATATAAATGGCAAATGAAAAAAGCACAATGCAAAATGATCTGTATCATAGGATGACAACTGGTGATGTATGGATGTATTTTTTTTAATAGAAAAACTGCAAGGCTTCAGTAGGCTATAGTAGTAGCAAGGCTATTAGTAGTAGCAATTTCTGGGTGGTAGTATTATAGGTTATTTTAATTTTCATCCTTATGATTTTTTTGGATTTTTCAAGTTTTTCTATGAAGAACATGCATTACTTGTGTAATCAGCAAAAATAAAAATGTTAACATAAAAAAGTTCTGAAAGGACCCTTTTGTACCCTTAACGATTATAACACATCTATAGTAATACTTTGTTTTTTATCTGAGTTACTAATTATTTTATGTTGGTGTCAGATAAGAGGGGAGCCATCTTTTCAACCATTGTTTGGAGAATCTCTTTGGGCATGAGGAACTATGTAGCTGTGTAATCTCTTTAGACTCTGAGTACAATAAAGTGTCCTTCAGACCATAAACTCTTTCATCTTTATGATCTGCAACAGTCCCCAGTCCTGGACCAAGGACCCCTGAGGAGGGTGGAAGGACACTCAATGCAAGAAATCCACAGATCTTTAAATGTATAAATATTTTTTCTCACTCTGTAAGTACTAAAAGTACAGCTACTATTGTAGGTATGAGTGGGTGAAGTGAGAGTTTTTTTTAATCTGAAGGGGCCCTTATACCTAAAATGTTGGGAACCACTGAATCTAGATTAAAAATGGTGGCTCTTTACTCATCAACATCAGAAATCAAAGATGCTCACTCCCTACTCTTTGTATCACGGTTTGCCTTTCCCAACACTAAAAGCTATCAATTTTAGCATTTGCAGGCATTGCCTTTGTTACACATTCTCATCCCATTTGTGCACATTCACTAAACTGTCAACTGATTTGTACATCTAACTTTTTCACTCATGTCTTCCTTTTCTCAGCTCATCTAAAGCTGAATGTGTCTCAAGCATAGCTTATCATGGAACATTGCCCAAGCATGGCTTATTATGGAACACTGCCCTCACCCCCAACCACACCAAATTTGCTCCTTCTCCTGTCTTCCCTCTCTTGCTGTTGGCAACATTATCCACCCAGCTCCCAAATTAGAAACTTTTCACTCCTCCACCTCCTTCACCCTTCACATTCAATTGATCACGGAGCTCAATGTTTTTTGCCTCTTCAGTAAGTATCTCATAATCTGTGCTCTCTGCTCTTTCCTCACTGCAACTGCTTGCCAATTAGCAGGGTTTCTCAATGGGTTCTTCCCCAGGGAGAATCACTCCACAAGGCAGCCAGAGGGCTCTTTCTAAAATGCAGATCTAGGGACACCTGGATGGCTCAGTCAGTTGAGTGGCTGCCTTCCGCTCAGGTCATGATCCTGGCAATCCTGGGATCGAGTTGGATCCTGGGATCGAGTCCCGAGTCAGGCTTCTTGCTCAGCGGGGAGCCTGCTTCTCTCTCTGCCTCTGCCTGCCACTCTACCAGCTTGTGGTCTCTCTTTCTCTCTCTGACAAATAAATAAATGAGATCTTTAACAAATAAATAAAATAAAATGCAAATCTGCTTGAGTCACTCCCCTGCCTAAAATCTTCAGTGCCTCCCTATTCTCTACAAGAGTAAGCCCAGAATTTTCCTCTTATCATTCAAGGCATGACCCAGTCTGGCCACAGCCAGCCTCATCTACTGCTTCCCACACCATACATTTCATTTTGTGCTGTTTGGAATTGTTGTTGTTGTTGTTGTTGTTACTTTGTCTTATCTCTCCACCTAATGACAATCTTGATTTCTCTTTCATGGCTCACCTCAAGTGTATTTCATCTAGGGAGACTTTTCCTGACATACCCAGCTAGAACTCACCTCATCTATCCCTTCACGCCATCCCATAAATACTTCTGTTATTAATGCAAGTAGCACTTTATGGCTTGATTTTTCCCATGCCTATTCTTTCTATATGTGAACTCCTCAGAGGCAGGCACCATGTCTTTTTCATCTCCGTGCCTCCTAAACTCTAGCCAAGTGGAACTTACTGTGCTCTGAACATGCTATGCTTTTTTTGGTGACATCCACTTTTGCGTAGATGGGTTCCTCTGATGGGAACACCCTTCTCCCTTTTCCTCCTTCTCTGCATAGGCAAACATCTACTTGTCCTCTGAGACTCAGCTCAAATGCCATCTCTCTGAAATCTTCGCACATTCTCAGAGTTAGTCATTCCCCTGTCTGTACTCCCCTAGCCTTCTGGTCAAATCTCGATTATAGCACTTGCCACATAAGCATTTTATTATAGTTACGGGCTTCTATGATGGCCTCCCCTCACCCCGATCTCCCCCACCCTCTTCTCTAGGCTGTGAGGTCTCAGACAGCAAATCATCTTTGTGTCTCTAGCAAAAGCACAATAGATAAACAAACACTTCTTTGGTCCATAATTAAATAAAGTCTCTTATGGTACATGGCAGCCTGGGAAAAACTGGGTAGACAGTAAGCTTTGAGTACTGATTTACATAACTGGTCAAAGCACCATTGGGTAAATGTTGAGTTCGTAGGCCTTTTCTACGTCTTGACTCCGAATCTCTCCTTGTTGCTTTTCCAGGTGCTTATGGTCAACGGTCGGTGCACTTCCCATTCTCACCCCCCATGAGCCTTGGTTCTGATGCAACCTATGGTCATGCAGGGATGCCCTTATACCCTCCCACGATGTCATGAATGGCGAGCAGCTGACCAGTTCCATCACAGCAGCAGCCTCCGAAGCACCTGCCCCCAGCCTCAGGTAAGAGGCTGATAGCAAGACAAAGTCCTGTGGAGAAAGAGTGGACACAGGATCTGTGTGTGTTCTTGTGGGTGTCCATACTTCCTAAGGCTCTGGGGCACTCTCTATACACCCGAAACCCTTTGGAGAGCATGGGACCTCCTTCTGGCTCATCTCTTGTCACTCATAAAACCTTTTATGGGGCACAGGGCAAGGAAATGTGTTGGGCTGGGCAGGGCCCCCATGGCTGAGAGGGAGTAGGTCCATGTTAACCTCCCAAAGGAGGTCCCGGAAGAGTGACCCTTCAGGGTGTGACCTAGGACAAGGCAGGACCTTCCTTTACCTTAGCTTCTTTATGTCATACTTCATAGTCTGCACCTCCAGAATATTCTCTCTCCTTAAACTGGTTCTTCCTCTCAAGTCTTTAGTTTTACAGCTCCTGGCTCAGCCCCACTGAGTCCCTTGATCTTTATACCTGTCTCTCCTTTCCTCTCTCCTCCTTAGGAGTGGAATGGTGGTGCTGTGTGTTCCTGCCTATGTATGTTGGTGGGTGGGCAGAGAATGTATGAGAGGCAGTAATCCCAAGAAGACAGCCTCCTTTCCTGACAATGAAGGAGGTCCATGGGAAGTTAACTGGGCAAGGGGGAAGCATAAACATATTTTGGCTTGTCCTGCCATGCTTTGGGGTCCAGAGGCCATGAGGGTGTGAAAAAGTACTATGTCTCCTAGTATCTCACAGATGGGCTGTGGTGCTGAGTCACTGCTGTGGGTGCAGACAGCAGCAGAATACATATACCATATAGGGATGAGGAAGGGAGGGAGAACAGCCACAGAGATGGAGAATGTGGCTGCTGGGGAGTCCATTTTGCAGAGAGCCATGAGGGAAAAGTCTGGAAAGACCTAACAGTCAGGTCTTCTTGAGCTGTCCTCCCACATCTAACCAGAGAGAAATTGTCACCTTTAACTTATTTTCAAGCCAGTGTCAGCTTAGCATCCCCCAGTGTACCTACCCCTTCCCCAGAGTGGGACTGACATAGGGTCAAGAGATTGAGGAGCCTGGGCCCTTCCAAAACACTTGCCCTGCTCATTATCCACCCTCCTCCAAGCTTCACCACCTCGGCAGAGGGACCTGAGGGCTTCATTGAGATTGTGATTGAGAAAGTTGAGACCAACCCCTCTCCTCTACCACTGTCCAGTTTCTTCTCTTCCTTCCCAATGGCCCTGACTTTGTCTTAAAGTTTCGAGAGATCAGGGGAGAACCCTCTGGGGATTGCAGTGAGAAGCGAACATCTTGGCCACAAAAGCCAGAAGTAGAAGGCTGGTGGTAGGGTACGAAAAATGTTGTTATTCCTTATTTGCCTATAGTGTGCCTGACTTGGCTAGGGGAACTTGTGAATATAAGGGGAACAAGGAGGGGAGAACAGGGTGATGGGGTATAGTAGGGGAGCCAAATGGGGATTTGGGAAACAAAGAAGTCTGAAGGGAATGGAAGCCTAACATGGGTGGAGCCCAGTTCATCGTGGGCGCTCCTCTCAGAAACAGAAAAACTTGGTTGTAGCTGGGTCACAAGGAGCCATTTCGAGCTCTGGGGCATTCCCCAGTCTAGGGGACCTTGTGAGATTGGCTTGAGCCCAATTATCCCAGCATCGGCAAAGCTGTGACCCACAGTTAGAGCCCCTCCCTGCTCTTGGCCTGCTATCCCCTGCCATCCCGGTTCCACCCAGAATGGCTCCACCCTGGACCCTCAGGAAGGGTCAGGCAGCTGATCCAACTATTCCTGTAGGTGGGCCTCAGCATGGAAACAATGTGGAACTGTGGAAAGCCCAGAAGACTCTGTGGGAGATAAATGAGGATGGGAACAGAACCCTTTTTGGTAAAAGCAGAGTGTTTTCCCTCAGTGCCGAAGGGTGGGGCCCTAGCTTGGGAATGTTAACCTTTACCCCAGGCAAGTCTGCTGGAAGAAAAGAAGAGGGGCCACTTCCAGAAGGGGCCCTGCCCCTGAGGCAAGTGGCCCAGGGCAGCACAAGCAGGGCACAGGGGTCTCCCTCACAGCTCCCTGCACAGAACTGCTGGGTTCCATTTTGCCCTCTCCCTCCCCTACAGAGGTCTAAGGGGATGCCCCTAGACCCATCTATTTCCCCCTAGCCTTAGAGTGGAGTAAGAGGTCTGGGGAGGTAGAAAATGACTATCTCTCCACTCCCCTCTACCTCCATTGTTTCCAGGGCAGAGCCCCCCCCCCTTGTTTCCACAGTGGGCTTAGATGAATCTTCTGCTGTCCAACTTCCGCTGTCCAACTTCTTGATCCTGCCTTCCCAAGGCTCTGTCCCCAGGTGCACTACACCCATTCCTCACTGCCTCTGGGCACACTTCCTTAGTTAAAGACAAGCCCATCCTCCTGCCAGGCTTTGGGGCAATAACTTACCAGAAGTTTGTCACCAAAGTGGTCTAATCCTTTCTTCTCTGTCTGGGGGGTGAGGGGCAGGAGCTGGAAGCAGTGAGTCCTTCGTGTCTACTGTGGAAAGGGAAAACAGATCAAGAGAAACTCCCCTCCGCATGCCCCTCCTCAGCACCATGGAATGCCCAGTCCCACTCCCGCCATCCATGCCAGCCTGGGAGGGCCCTCCTGGCCCCGGTGTGGTGTGGAGGGCACAGTCCAGAGCGAGCTGGAATTCCCCAGGGACAAAGCTCTGATTCACCGGCTGAGCCCTGACATAGCCTTGCCAGCCGCCCCCTCCAGATTCCTGGGGGGTCAGTAAACAAACAGGGTGACAGCTCCGCCTCCTGACCTGGCTCAGCTCTGCAGGCCTCCCCTGAGGGAGCCTGCTTAGAGCCTGTCAGGACTCTGCGCGTGTGCGGCTCACCAGGAATGGATTCTGCCAGCTGAGGGATAATCATGGAGCTGCCGAGTCCTGCCACCGAGTCCCCAGGCAGCACAGGTAGGGTCAGCTCATGAGGACACAGGGGGACTGAATTCAGAATTTTGCCCTTGAGCTGCATGGCTCCCTCACTTCCCTTTCAGTATGTGGCTGTGAGCTGGGGTGTTAATGGGATGATTAGTTTCCTAGATTGCCTGGAGAGTCTTGTGTGGGAAGGAACTACCGTTTTGGGAGAAAGGGAGACTAGAAGAGTCTCAGCCACCACCAGAACCATGTTCTTTCTACAAAAGGCAAGCAGGTAGATAGACTGGCAGGCAGGTGGGTTTCCCCAGGCTGGGACTGAGTGGCACAGGCTGAGATTTCCTCCTCCATACTCTCCTTCCCTCTAGTCCCCTATGCCCCTGGCTAGGCAGTCCTGGCACTGTGCTAGAAGTAGCTAACTTCTTAAGGCTATTTGGCACAACCCTCATTCCTCCAAGCCTTGTAAGACCCTGCAGGGTGAGCAGGTGATGGGCTCTGAGCTGAAGGCTCAAGGGCGAGCCTTCGGCAGGCTCCATGGCTGGTCTTCTTAGCTGCTGACTCTGGTCAGGGTCCTTTGGAGATCACAATCAAAAACGTGGCTTTAGCTCTTTCTCAACCCATGGAAGATGAACAGTGCTCTTTAGGACGATTTCTAGGCTTCCTGACCAGTTGAAAATGCAGGTGGGGGAAGAGGGAGAGGGGACACCAAGGCCTACATCCATTTGCGAAGTAGGACATCTATTACCAATGGCTCTCTCTGGCCGGTCTACTCTCTCTCCCTGAATCTCTGAGGCAGCCCTTCAGCTTTCTTTCCTGTAAGGTTGGGTAAACTGTGGGACACTGAAGCAGGAGCCTGTGCTTACCTTGAATGTTGTGGTTGCCAATGTTTGGGCAATTCTGAATGGCTCTTGTCTAAAGCAAGTACTTCCAGAATCCCATTCGGGCAGTAAGTAGTCTTGGCAGAATTTACAGTAATAAGAGTAATATAGTTGTCAGCAGTTCAAAGTGACTGACCTGTGCCAAGAGAGGGCCTTGCAGAGAGCAGAGCCACGGAGTCTTCCTTTATCTCACCCTGCCCCCCACCCCAACACACCCCGGGACAAGCCTTTCTCTCCCCTTGTTCACATTTGTCCCATCCTTGGCTTGGTGCAGACCAGGGTGTGGCACACTCCGGGGATCGCAGGATGTCTGTGTTTCTGTCCAGGTTAGAGCTGCTGCTACCGCCCCTGTGCCTCCTCAGGATGGTGCTGGGGTTTCCTGCCTAAGCCCAAAGCTCTTCAACGGGTCTGTTGGTGCTGCTGGACCCCTAGAACCACCAGCCATGAATCTGTGTTGGAATGAAATCAAAAAGAAGTCTCACAACCTCCGGTAAGGCCTGGCCCCTAGAAACAGGAGCCTTAGGCATTTGGCTGGGACAGTGTTGGGCTCCTTTTGCTGCTGCTGCAACTTGTCATTTCCCTCTCAGCCTGTGTGTTGCCCTCTCATCAGCCTCATCACCCACTTTTCCCTTTCCTTCTCTGGTCTTTGGAAAGGACCCTGGGTCAGAAGTCAGAAGACTTGGATTTGAGCCTCAGTTTTAAGTAGCTGTGTCACCTTGGATATATGGTTTGAGTTATCGGAATTTCACGAATGAAGGAACTGTCCTAACTACCTCACAGTGTTATTGTGAGGATTCTTATAAGATATGAAAATGCTTTCTGAACTTAAAAGCACTGATGTATAAATGAAGGACATGATTACTCCCACTTCCTCTTCCTCTTGTAATTGCCCTCCATCTCGGTAGATCTTACCTGCTCTCTTTCCAGTCCTTTTATGCCTTCTACTCCCGTCCATTGGTTATCAGTCCATGTATTCCTCCCCAGACCGAAGGCAAATCAGGCAAATCAGTAAGAGCATGAAGGCCATTCCTACAGTTGTCCCTCTTCTCCCTACCCCTCTACATAACTTACCCCACACTTTTCCTCTCCACTCCCTATTATCAAAGCCCAAACTCCCACCTGTTGGTAGGCTTTGGCTGGAATGAGGAGGCATAGAGAAGTTGAAAGAATGCAGGCTCTGGAGTAAATAAACCTGAGTTCAAATCATAGCTCTACTGATGATTTAACTGTGTGAACTTGGGCAAATTACTTAACCTCCCTAGGCAATGGTAATACCTACTTCATAAGATTGCTGCTCTGAGAATTAGTGGAAGCAATCATTTAGGTAAGGGCTTAGCCCAGGTGGTAAGGAGAAAATGAATAGTTATTATTGTCAGCTAAGGGCAATAGGCTTGATGGCTGTATCTAGGCTGGCATCCAGCCTCCTACCACTTGGTCTTCAGCTCATGTTTCATTTGTGGAGGGAGGCATACCAAGATGATTATAGTGTGCGCATTTTTCTTCTTCCATGTGTCAACTCTCTAGCCTATGGTGCTGTCATATTTTGAGACCCTTGGGCTGCATTTATTTGTGTTAGTCCTCACACCTGTGAGTGCCTATGTTCAGTCACCTGACTTATCCTTTCTACTTACTGTATCCTTTTCTGCTCAGAGGGCAGGGTCTGAGAAGCCTCTGTTGATGAGTAATTTGGCATGATTTGAGTTCCTCCAAGGCAAGATGGCAACCACACAGCTGTTCCCCCTTACTCAGTTTTCTCCCCTTCCCAGCCTGATGCTGGGCACGCAACTGAATTAACTGATGTCCACATTGATGCTCCCCCACCATGGACCTATCCACTGGTTTTTAGTACTGTACTCCACGTGAAGAGTGGGAACTTCTGTGGGTGAGGAGGAGGGAGGACTCTGGGCCTCCTCCCACATCAACCAGAGCAGCTCCTCCTTAATCTGTTTTATGTATTAAAGTTCCACATAAATATTTGGGAAAAAATGTTTTGTCACGTAAAAAAAAAAGAAGATTGAAAATCAGTGGTCTTGCACCTTGTGTACAGCGCTCGCCTAGAGGCCTTCTCAGACCACAGTGGAAAGCTTCAGCTCCCTCTCCAAGAGATTATTGACTGGCTCAGCCAAAAAGATGAGGAATTGTCAGCTCAGCTGCCCTTGCAAGGGGACGTGGCCCTGGTGCAACAGGAGAAGGAGACACATGCGGTAGGTTTGAGTTACGGAGACTTCGGTGTGTAGCCTCTCAGCTGGGAAGGGATCTTTTTTGCAGGATTCTGACAGATGGGCACCTAGCCTCTGCTTAGACACCTGAAGTAACAGGAGGCTGGATCCAGTTTCACTGGTTTTTGGATAACCCTCCACCAGAGTAAGTCAAACCTTTTCTCCCTAGCCCTTTCGTCAGAAATTGGCGTCCCTTCAAATCCTGTCCCAATTTTCAGTGGGGACATGGGAAAATGAACATAATATAATGTTAAGTGAAAAAAAACATAGGATATGAAGCTATATACAGGTGGATCCCAACTGTACAAAAATCTATATAGATGTGTGTGCATGTATACACACATACAAAAACATAAGAAGGAACTATATCAAAAAGTTCACAATGGTTAACACTAGGTGATGAAATTCGAGTTCTTTTTAATTTTCTTCTTCATACTTTTCTGAAATTTCTAAGATTTTAGTGACATATATTACCTCTTATAATCAGAAACTAGCAACAGTTATTTCTTAAAAATGAATATAGAATGCACTAGAAGAAATACATGATACAGCAGAGGTGTAGCTAAGGAGACAATGGCAATCATACTGTAATTTAAATGTATCAAATCAATATGTTGTATACCTTAAATTTATACAGTCGTATATGTCAGTTTATCTCAATTTAAAGGTGGATACAGAATGGAATACAGTACAGCAAGAAAATAAACTATAATTCCATGCCACAGCATGTATGACTCTTAAAAGCAGTATGTTTAGTGAAAAAAAGCCAGATACAAAAAGAGTATGTACTATATAATACCATTTATATAAAGTTCAAAATGGGAAAAACTAATCAGTGGTATTACAAGACAGGACAGTGGTTATCTAAGGGGGAAGGATGAGATAGTGACCAGAAGGGGCCATTGAATGTGCCTTCTGGGGTGCTGGTGGAGTTCTGTTTCTTGATCTCAGTACTGATTAGCGATATGGAATCACTTTATGGAAATTCCTCATGTTGTACACTTTTGATTTGTATACTCTTCTCTATATTTCAACAAAAAATTTAATTAAAATTATAATGTAAATCCTGTCTATCTGGTTTTGATTTCTCTTAGCCCCTTACAGGGGATTTTCTGGGTCTTCCAGAGAACCAAGATTCCCAACCTCCAATCTCCACATTTCTCTCTACCTTGTGGCATATACAGACCCATGTCATACTAAATAGACCTCCCAGTGTCAGAGTCATTCTTCTGCCTATAGGGAGGACTGCACCCCTTTCTGTCTGGGTAGCCTGAAGATACATGATAATGCTAAAGGATCAAGTTGCACCGAAGAGAAGAAAGGCTGTCAATTGCAGAATGGAATTTAAAGCAATTGAAAGATTTTACCTCCCTGTTGACCATGTTGCTAAACTTCATAGGCCTTTATGGAAGATGTCAAGTCTCGGGGCCCCTATATCTACTCTGTGCTGGAGTCAGCTCAGGCCTTCCTGTCCCAGCACCCATTTGAGGAATTAGAGGAGCCTCGTTCTGAGAGCAAAGGTGGGTGGTCTTCCTCTCTTTTGCCTTCTTTTTAGCAATGAACTGCTAAACACCCTTCTGCCTTCCCCAAACTAATTTTCTCAGCTGTTATCTAGGAGGATAATTTTCTCTTAGGGGTCCAAAGTTGGGAAGGAGCAAGATTCACATTGCAGGAAAAAGCAAAGAGAACAAAAGGTGGAGTAGGAGAGACCAACGTGTGGCCCAAAGCTGTATGTGGCTCTGTGGAGCATCATGTGTGGCCTTCTAATGAGACATAAAAAGGAAAAAAAAACACAAAAGACTTGAACACATTGAGCTGACTCAGTGAATGAAAGTAGCAGTAGTATGTCCTTTAAAAATGTACTGTTCATTCCAACATAGAGAGACATGCAGTGATGTGCTAATCAATAAAAAATCTTTCTAAAATCTAAAAAGCTAGGTGGTGAAATTTTTCAGGAAATTTTTCAACTTGCTGTGGGTCTTTCTATTGACCCTGGTGACTTCTGGTCCCTTTCCTCGGTAGAGTAGGCCACTCTAGGTTCAATAAGGTAGCAGTGGGGGACTCATGGTGATTGGGTTTGGGTGGTAGCCCAGCAGTCCCTTTCTTCCATTAAGAGTCCTCAGCTTCTCAAGACTGGCTAGGAGTAGCCTGGAAGGACCCTTTGTTAATTGAGTCCTTTGTTAAAGCTTTGACTCTCTCCGTTTACTTCCGGCCCCTCAGTAGGAGGCTAGTAGTCAATTTACTGAGCAGTGGGCCTCAGATAGGACAAGCCTGGAGTTTTGGGGGTCTGAATCTACTCCTGAGGGGAAATCTGAGGGAGGAAGAAGAAACCTCCAATTTAGGTGCCTAGATGGAAAAGCTAGGCAAGTTATACTAACCTCTCCTGGGCATAAAATGCCTCCTTCTTTGGATGGAAGTGGGCAGCCGACACTAATGCAAAATAGCGTTCCAGAGTCATGTGAGTAGGACTCTGGATGATTTACCTCATCGCGCCTCTTTAAATATTTTACTCGCAGTCTACCTTGGCTATTTTTTGAGAATATGAGGAAATCCTCATAGTAGGGGGAAAGTAACAACACAGTCTCTTGACTGTGGTGGGGGATACATGAATCTACATGTGTGATAAATCACGTAGTGCTAAATACACACACACACACACACACACACACACACACACACACACACACACACACACACACATCTTACAAAGGTCTGTAGTTGTCCCTATCTTTCCCTGGGCTGCCCCTGCCACGTTGGCCTAACCTGGCTTCCTGCTTGTTCTTACAGATACCTCTCCCAGACAGCGGATCCAGAACCTTAGCCGCTTTGTGTGGAAGCAGGCAACGGTGGCCAGTGAACTATGGGAGAAGTTGACAGCCCGCTGTGTGGACCAGCACCGCCACATTGAGCACACTCTGGAGCAGCTGTTGGAGATCCAAGGGGCAATGGAGGAATTAAGCAATACTCTGACTCAGGCTGAGGGAGTCCGAGCCACATGGGAGCCCATTGGGGATCTCTTCATTGATTCACTCCCAGAGCACATCCAGGCTCTTAAGGTATGGAGGCCCATAACCTGGCTATGGTCCACCCTGAGACCTGATACTCCTCCCAGTCCCTGCTACTGAAGCTTTACCTACAGAAAACTGGACCAGACTGCAATTGAACCTTTCACGGTTTATGTGCTGGATTTGGGGGCTGGTTTAGCTGGAGTCTCTCCTCTGTCCTTCCACTGTCTTCTCTTTCCCTGGTGTTTTCTGAGAGTAGGAAAGGAAGAGAATAAGGACAGTGGCCGCCCATACCTGAGTCCAAATGGCCTAATAGCAAGCACCTGCGTTGTGCTGATGAAACAAAAATCTTTGGGTGAAGAGGGAGGAGTTGAGGCGAATGATTAATGGTTCCTCTTTCCCACTCTCTGATTGCTGTGGGACTTGGGTTCTGGTTCTATAGCTATTCAAAGAAGAATTCTCCCCCATGAAAGATGGAGTGAAACTGGTGAATGATCTGGCCCACCAACTTGCCATTTCTGATGTCCATTTGTCAATGGAGAATTCCCGAGCCCTGGAGCAGATCAATGTCCGCTGGAAACAGCTACAGGTAGAAGAGAAGCCTGGAGTGAGCCATAGGGAAAAGCTTTGATATAACTAGGCTTGGGGGAAATCTTCAGGCCAAAAGAAAGTGAAGGGGCATTAAAGTGGGACCTAAATGGAAAAAGAATAGTAGAGCATTTTGGGCCAAGGAACAGTCTTCTCAACTCTAAGCTGCAGGGAGTAATTGAAATGAAGATCTGAGAGGGACCTGTCTAAATGTAGGCATTCAGGGTGGACAGGGGCAGATGAGGAGTGACTATGGCCTGGAATTAAGGATGCTAGTCACTGACCCTTGGGAATGATGCAGAAGGGCTAGGAGTTGGTGACCGTGGGAGGAGCTAGCCTGTAAAGGACTTTACAGAGATTTCCAGGGGTGCCTGGAAATCCCACACTAAATCTCTGGAATGAATTCACTGACTTTCTGCCTCTTTCTGTAGGTGTCAGTTGGCGAGAGGCTTAAGCAGCTCCAGGATGCCCACCGGGACTTTGGGCCTGGGTCACAGCACTTCCTCTCCTGTACGTGAGACAAACTAGACTACACTTACCAGAACCTCAGATACCTTCCAAGAGAGAAGGTAGATCCCTTGGGGGCCTTGTAGGAGTCCAGTATATCTTGACATCCAAGAAGCAGTAAGGATAAACCAACGTAGTACAGCGGTAGAAAAGACAGGCTCTCAAGTCAGAGAGGCCAAGTCTGAGTCACTGCTTCTTGACTTAATAGCTGGGCAAGCTTGAAAAAAAAACAGCTTAACCTTTGTGACCATCAATTTTCCCCATATGTAAAAAGAGGACAAAATATTACCTAACTCATAGGGTTACGGGAGTTAAATACCTTCATTTTTTCTACATTTATTGAGGACCTAATGTGGGCCCAGGCAGTGTTTCAAGCACTGTTGCTACCTCAGTGAACAAAACAGACACAGGTCTTTAGACTTGCAGAAGTTATCCACTAGTAAGGGAAGCCAGAATGTAAACAAGTAAGTGAAACATATATATAAGGTAAACTGGTGACAAGTGCTGTGGAAGAAAGTAAAGCAGGGAAAGCATGAAAAGACAGTGCTGTGCTCCATGAGGGAGGCATTGCAATTCTGAATAGGATAGCCAGGAAAGACCTCACTGAGAGCAGGGCAATTGAGTAGAAACCTCAGGGAGACGAGGGCATGAGCCCCATGGATATCTGAGGGAGGGAAGAGCACACCAGGCAGAGGGAACAGCAACTTCTAGGACCTTAAGGCAGGGGCACGCCTGAGGAACAGGAAGGAGGCTGGTGTAGAAGTAATAGGGAGAGGAGCAAGTGGGAGATCAGAAGGGTAGCAGGAAACCAGGGCACTGAGTACCCTTGTAGGGCATGGTCAGACCTTGGGATTTTACTGTAAATGGCATTGAGAGCCTTTGGAGGGGTTTGGGCAGAAACATGACATGATCTGACAGAATCAGGGTGTTAGGGGGCAAGAGCAGGAGCAGGAAGACCTGTTAGGAAGCATATGGTAATCATCCAGGTGAAGGATTATGGTGACCCAGGTCGGGGTGGCAGCAGTGGAGATGGTGAGAATACACGGATATGAAAATGAGCTATGTACGCAGAGCACTTAGCACAGTCTCTGGCTCATAGTAGGAACCCAATAAATGAGAATGGTGGTTAGAACTCTTGCTCTTACAATCATGGACATGCAGCTATACTTCCCGTGGGCTCTTACACCCAGGGAAACTGCAGTGAGGAGGTTGGCCAGGTCACAAAACCTCTCCTCAAGCACGTGGAAGATACAGACATGGAGTAGAGAAGGCATCCTTTTCCAGAATTCCTCGCCAGAGGGAAACAGGCAATATCATTCCCCATTGTCCTGCAGGACCGAGAGGCTTGACCTTGTCGGGGAAGGGCTTTGAGTCCACTTTGTATCCACAGCAGCAGCGAATGGATAGAAATGGCAGGCTGCTCAGGGAAGAGATCGTCAGTGTGGCTGAGGCAGGGTATTCCTGTTTAGGCCCTTAGCGTATCTCTGAAACATGAGGGTATTGGTGACAATTTCTTCTTCCCTTGGTCTAACATCAGGGAGAGAAGTGCGTTCATCAGTTTTTGCCCCACCTTCAGGGGCTGTTAAGAGCTGGCAGGGCGAGTCAGGCCTCCCCTTTTGGGCTTGACCACTTCCTCGGGACTAGAGCGCGGGGGAGTTCCCGGGGGCCTGAAGAGTGTAAGTGGCCAACTTCGTTCTCTTTCTCTTCTCCTTTACCAGCTTCCGTGCAGGTTCCCTGGGAAAGAGCAATTTCACCCAATAAAGTTCCCTACTACATCAAGTGAGTGACCATCTGAATTAGAAGCAGGTCATTCACCTGCCCACAACCTCTCCCTTGCCTGTCTTTTTCTCCCTATCCCTCCTAATCTGTTGGGATTCCTCCATCCAGTCCAGTTTTTCCTCCTACTCATCTCAACAGCTCAAGATTCTACCTGGGTAAATGTGAATACTTGTGCTTTGGGATCTTCATGGGTCACCCTGTGATCCTGCAGCTCCTTGCATCCAACCTGTCACCAAGTGACACACACGTGTGGGGGGGGCATGGGGGTGGCATGGACTCTGGTACTATTGATGCCTCTGTTTGTAGCCACCAGGCTCAGACCACTTGCTGGGACCATCCCAAGATGACGGAGTTATACCAAACCCTGGGTAAGAATTCGGGGTTCCCGTATGGGGTGGAGATCTATACAGATCTATACAACCTTTTCCCTATAAGAACAGAAGGGAATTCCATTCAACAAGCAGGCAGGGGTGGAAGTGAGTGCCTTCTCATTTCTCCAGCAGCCTTCCTTCCTTTCCCCTCTTTACCCGCCCCCCCCCTCAACTAGAGGCTCAACATTCCTCCTGGACCATTTTACTATCACATTAGGGAATTTTGCTTAGAGATATGCACCAGATCTGCTTTGAAAGATGCTGTCCAGTCTATGATTAGTGTGACTTTCCTGCACCTTAGTGTTGGCTACTAAGAGAGAGTCACCATTAGGTTGCAAATATTATCCATGTTGATGCATGTGAATATGGTTCATTCATTCTCCCTGCCATAGAGTGTTCCGTTATATATACCATAGTTCCTTCATCCAGTGTACTGTTGATGGACTTTTGTGTTGTCTGTCATTTGGAACTCATTAAGGACAGTGCTGCTAAGGAGCTCTTGTACACATATTCTGTGCATATTTTTCAGTCTACAGGTCTAATATCATTTCAGTGCATCGTGAATAGACTAGGAAATTTGAAAGCCCAACAGATTCTTAGCAAGAGTCATATTTTCTAGTAATTTGTTATGCTTTTACTTTATCAAATCTAACAAGGTATTGTTTCCTGAAATGTTTGATTCAGTTATTTATACATGCACACATTTGTGTGATATTGGACTGTGATGTCAAATGAATTTCTTACCGTGCGTTTTGGTCAGTAAATGTTTGAAAATCACTGCTCTAGGATACACAGCCAGCTGGGCTGTAGGCTATGTGAATGTTCAATTTTACTAGGTAATGCCAAATTGTTTTCTGAGGTGATTGTATCAGTTTACACTTCCACCAGCCTTCCTCATTTATCCATGTCTTTTTTGGCACCTGCTATTGTCAGACTTTTGTTTTTTTGCGAAACTGGTGGGTGTGATACCGTATCTTGTTGTGTGTGTGTTTTTTTTTTTAAGATTTTATTTATTTATTTGACAGAGAGGTGGAGAGCACAAGTAGGCAGAGCGGCAGGGAGAAGGAGAGGGAGAAGCAGGCTTCCCGCTGAGCAGGGAGCCCAATGCAGGGCTCGATCCCAGGACCCTGACATCATGACCTGAGACGAAGGCAGATGCTTAACCGACTGAGCCACCCAGGCACCCCTCTTGTTGTGGTTTTAATTTGCCTCTCTCTGATCTGAGTGTGGCTCTTTCCATTCTTTGCAGCTGATCTGAACAACATTAAGTTCTCAGCTTACCGCACTGCCATGAAGCTACGAAGAGTCCAGAAAGCACTGCGTTGTAAGTTTCCCATTGCACTTCTCCGTGCCCTTCACCCCACCCCCACTCTTCCTCATCTGTTGGCTGTTTTTCATTTTTATCCTGCCTCAGCCCTGGGGTGTTGACTGGCTTGGTGGTAATTCTCCAAAGGCTGGGGGATACTGGCTGTTGGGTACCTGCTCTTTCCAGGCACCTTCCATTGTCCCCAAACCCGAGACCTGTTTCCAAAGTAACCCATAATCATCCTCCTCCTTGTCCCTTCCATGCCCAACATGGAGAGTCAAGCAACTGTTTTGTGGCAGGAAGTATCCCAGCCCAAGGTTTGGAGCCATCAGGGGCATGGGTTCCTTTGCCCTCTTGGGGTTATTGAACATGGTGGAGCTATTGAAGCAAGTGCCAGTCATTACGGGACAACATGATGGTAGATAAAATGTGCTCTCTGGCCTTTCCCAGGGACACGATCCATTCAATCTTCCTAGCCCAGGCATGTCTGGCTAGGCGGATTCCAGCTTTGGGGGTAATGAGAAAGTCTTCCCGAGGTATGTCGCATTTACCCAGGCATACCTGAGACTTCATAACTGGTATCTCGAGCCTCAGAACAAGGTTCACGGACAAACCTGTATGCTACTGAAATGTGTGTGAAGACAGAGAAACTTAAAATGGGATTTGGCCCCTTAGGAGTTAATACAACAAAGGAGGTGAATTTACTCACATCCTACCATCTTCTTGAAACTGATGTCAAAGAACATAGGGGTATATACATATTGTGGGTTAATTTAGGGGGCCTTTCACTGCCATTCCCCTCTTTGGGGTGAGGGTCTTGGTGAAGGGTAATCTTGTATCTATTTACAAATGGTGGGTCTGGAGATCGAATCAAATTTGGTGATGTTGGTGTGTTAACTCCTTGACTAGTCTTGGGAGTTCTGCTTTTGGCTATTCTTTCCCCTTGTCTCTTTTCCTTCCCAGTGGACCTGGTAACTTTAACTACAGCCCTGGAGATCTTCAATGAGCATGATCTGCAGGCCAGTGAGCATGTGATGGACGTGGTAGAGGTCATTCAGTGCCTGACGGCCTTATATGAACGGCTGGAGGAGGAAAGAGGCATCCTGGTCAACGTGCCACTCTGTGTGGACATGAGCCTAAACTGGCTCCTCAATGTTTTTGATAGGTAAGGGCTTGTACCCCTGGAAGCCTCCAGATTGAAATCCAATGGGACCATCAGAGGTGGGCATGGTGAGAAGGGGTTGCTCCCACAGTGGACTCGGACTTAGCTTAGCTTGGGGCATGGTTGGCACAGAGCCCTGCTGGGATCAACTCTGTGAGGAAAATTAATGCCAAGACGTTAACTCGTTCCGTGTATTCGTGTTCTCAGTCTCTTCTCTTAAACCTAGTGGTCGCAGTGGGAAGATGCGGGCATTGTCCTTTAAGACTGGCATTGCATGCCTGTGTGGAACGGAAGTGAAGGAAAAATTGCAGTGTGAGTACACCTCCAAAGTCTGGAGTGGAGTTGGGCAGAGGGAGAGGTGTAGTGGCAGGAGGAAGGGTGGAAATAAGCAGAAGGTAGGTCTTAGAACTCAGCAGAACACGAAGTACATTACTCAGCAGAACTCGGGCTACATTATAATGGCGGCCCAGGCTTTTGCAAAGAACGCACCACAGCCAACGGCTAAGATGGGTCTAAGGCCTGTTGTTATTTCCAGTATCACTCCGAGGGAGTTGGCTTCTTCTGATCCAATGTAATTAGTCGACCAATTTCTGAGTTGGCATACTGGGGTATCCGAGGGCCCAACTCCTAATGCCCTTCCCCTGTGGCCTATTGGGCTTAACCCTCTCCCAGTCTGAAGTTCAAGCCATGTCACACATTCTACTGGAGACTTACCATGTGATTGCATGGGCGGGTACACTAATCCCCATGGGGATTATTATTGGGAGGTGAATAGTATATACGACTGTAGTTTCTAGTACCTTTGCTCTTCTCCTCCATCCTCCTGTCTTTGCTACAGCATTTGTGCTTTTCTGTGCTAAGTGTGGTGAGTACAGGGTTCAATTAGACATGATCCTTGCCTCAAGTTGTTGACAGTCCAGAGGAGGCGCCGGAAGTCCACAAAAAGCATTTTTGAAAGTGCTAGTTAGAATAATCTGAATGGCAAAGGGTATGTGCTGTATCAGATCACAGAAGAGGGATGACAGGGGTCTGGGAAAGCTTTGCAGGGAAGGAGACAGAGCAAAGGAAGGTCATAGCAATTATATTATTGATTTCTCCCAACATTCCTTTGAGAAAGACTGGACAGTGATTATTTCTCCTCAATTTACAAGCAAGGGAACTGCAGCAGACAGAGGTTCCTGACTTACCCAAGGTCCTCCATGCTAGTCGGTCATGGATCCAGAACTAAAACTCAGGCTGTCTGCTTTCTATTTCTGAGTATTTTCTAAGCCATAGACGGTGTATGAGACAGACAAGAGCCTTTGAAAGAGCTTTTCTAAGGTTGGGGTCGGGTGGAGGTAGTTCTCACAGGGCAGATATAGCCCATATTCAAACATAAGTACCATAGTCTATTCCACAATCACTTAGAGGTAATTCTTAGATGATCATCTCCTCCTTGCGGATTATCCGTGCCAGTGTTTCTTTCCATTTGTGTGGAGAATTGAGAGCTTACTTCAGTGTCAGGCTCCGTGAGCTACACAAACAGGAAGGGACTCATGTTCAGGCACCCCTAAGCCCTACGTCCCTCCATCTTGCTTCTTGAGAATCTGTTTTCCTGGCAGTGTCATATCTGTGTCTGGCATTGGTCGCAAATGCAGCCTGCTTTCTGTCTACATCTCTCCCTCTGTTTCTGATGTTCTCTCTCTCTCTCTCTCTTTGCGTCTGTCTCTCCTTTTCTCTCTGAACTCAGAGAATGCTCTTTTTAGAATTCATGGGCTTCTAGAAGGTCAGGGATGGACCTTTAAATATTCCAGTTTCGAAAGCCATTAGCTAAGTCAATGTGCTCTTTCCCTGTCTTCCTTTTGTGCTCCTTCTCCTTGCACCATTCTCTGGCCATCCTGCTTTCGGGTTGGCCATGATTTATGGTGTGGCCAGCAGACCTCTTCAGCCAAGTAGCCAACTCAGGCAGCCAGTGTGACCAGCGCCACCTCGGTGTCCTGCTCCATGAGGCCATCCAGGTGCCCCGTCAGCTGGGGGAAGTGGCAGCCTTTGGGGGCAGCAATGTGGAGCCCAGTGTCCGTAGTTGCTTCCGTTTTGTGAGTATGGAACTGGGGAGGGTTGATGAGAGGGAGGGTGGGAGGTAGGAAGGGAGAACTAAGAGCGAGGCTTCCAATATGAACTACTCGGTTGTAAGGGAGTTTGTTCAGATGGAACAACAAAGCAGAGGGGTCTCTGGGCTTTTAAGGTCAGAGTCCTGCTTATGGGGGGGGCGATGCTAGCTCAACTAGGACTAGGCAAAAAGTGAACACCCCTGTAGAAAAGGCCATAGGCCAACCCAGGTCTTGCTGGTTCTCCTGCCCCTCTGTGGGTTGCCATTCTGGGGACAAGGGCCTCAGTCATTGTCATTGGGTTTCTTGTTTCCCTAGAGCACTGGGAAGCCAGTCATTGAAGCTTCACAGTTTCTAGAGTGGGTCAACTTGGAGCCCCAATCCATGGTGTGGCTGGCTGTTCTGCATCGGGTCACCATTGCTGAGCAAGTGAAGCATCAGACCAAATGCTCTATCTGTAGGCAGTGCCCCATCAAGGGCTTCAGGTAGGGAAGGCAACACCTGTGGGACTGGTAAGAATAAAGAGGCCATGTTACATACAGAATCATAGATTATGAAACAATGTATTCTGTAATTATATAATTATAGCTCACCTATGGCACACCGTTCTATATTGTTGTAATCCTTTCCACTGAAGAATGTTTGAGGTTTTAAAAAATCGGAAATGGTGAAATACTTTCTTTTGTTTTCATCTATCTTATGAAGTATTCCAGACCTACAGAAAATGTATAGAAAAGTGGAAGGGAGTGGGGTGGGGAAACAGCACCGAGAGGGATGTAGTTTGTTCATTGTGTCCCAGGGAATGTTAAGTAGATCCCGGAAGTTCCGGCATCCTGATATAATAAGAACACCTCTGTACCAATGCCATGCTGGCAAATGGTTCACAACAGACTCCCCAGAAAGGAAGACAAATGGAAACCCAAAGCTGATTTGTAGTATTTGCTAATTTCCATGACATAAATGCTTCCACTGTGGCTGATGTCCAGCCACCCACAAGAGGTTGAGAAGAGATGCATACTATTTTTAAAAAGATTTTATTTATTTGACACACACAGAGAGAGAGAGTACAAGCAGGGGGAACAGCAGGGAGAGGGAGAAACAGGCTCCCGTGGAGCAGGAAGCCCAATGTGGGGCTCAATCTCAGGACCCTGGGATCATGACCTGAGCTGAAGGCAGACATTTAACCAACTGTGCCATGCAGGCATCCCTGGTTGTATACTATTGACAGCATTTCCACATTGCAGATATGATAGACTGAACCTCAAGAGCGTAGATAATAGAAAAATAATCAGGAGGTGATGAATTCTGAGTATTCTTTACCTTTGTTTTTAATATCATTTACTTAATTGTGAGTTTGTATATATATATATATATATTTTTAAAGATTTTATTTATTTATTTGACACAGAGAGAGAGATTACAAGTAGGCAGAGAGGCAGGCAGAGAGACAGGGAGAGGAGGAAGCAGGCTCCCTGCTGAGCAGAGAGCCCGATGCGGGCCTCGATCCCAGGACGCTGAGATCATGACCTGAGCCAAAAGCAGAGGCTTTAACCCACTGAGCCAGCCAGGCGCCCTGTATATATATATTTTTATAATGACTGCATTTAACCACTGGCTTGGATAAAAACCCCGAAATTTTAACAACTGGCTCTCGTGAGCTGGTTTGAGCCAGGTCCAGCACACCAGGGTATGCACCAACCACCAAGCTGAAGAAAGAAAGCATGATCTCAATACTTTTAAAGTTTCCCTGGTTGCATTCCCCTCCTCCTCCCACTACGCTGAATTTGGCTTTCATCATAAAATGCTCAAGTTTTCAGGGTGCCTGGGTGGCTCAGTGGGTTAAAACCTCTGCCTTCGGCTCAGGTCATGATCTCAGGGTCCTGGGATCAAGCCCCGCATCGGGCTCTCTGCTCAGTGGAGAGCCTGCTTCCTCCTCTCTCTCTGCCTACTTGTGATCTCTCTCTCTCTCTGTATCAGATAAATAAATAAATAAAATCTTTAAAAAAATGCTCAAGTTTTCAACTTTTGAAAGCATGAAGGCATTCACTTTACAGCCTGTTTTTTATGAGCAAATGAGGCACACAGGTGGCATGTGACTTGCCCAAGTTCACCTTTTTGTACTACTAGTATAAAACTGCCAGTTCAGCCAGACTTTGGACCTGGATCTGAAGGGCTAGTCAATATTCAGTAATAATAGAATTATTATTATGTTTACTTTTTATTGTTTTTTTTTTTTTTAGACAGAGAGAACATGAGTGGTGGCGGGGGTGGCAGAGGGAGAGAGAGAATCCTTAAGCAAGCTCTATGTCCCGAACGGAGCCTGATGCGGGGCTCAATCTCGCAACCCCGAGATCCTGATCTGAGCCAAAATCAAGAGGCAGACACTTAACTGACTGAGCCACCCAGGCGCCCCTAGTTATTATTATAAGCAAGTTTTGGAAATAACTTAGCCAACTTGCCTGGGGCTTGTAGAATAAGAGCCTTCATACTGGAAGTGTAACTTTTCCAACATAGGTGGTGATACTTGTGAGATAGAACCCTTCAGAGACTTCTTTTAGAAAGCTATTTGAGGGATGCCTGCATGGTTCAGTTGGTTAGGTGTCTGCCTTTGGCTCAGGTCATGATCCTGGGGTCCTGGGGTTGAGCCCTGCATCAGGATACTGGCTCAGTGGAAAGCCTGCTTCTTTCTTTCCCTCTGCCCCTCCCCCTGCTTGTGCTGGCTCTGTCTCTCAAATAAATAAATATAATCTTAAAAAAAGCTATTTGATATCATGGCTATTTGCCCCTGCCCACTGCCACCTTTTTGAAAAAAGATGGTGAGGTAATGCTGTTTCCCACACTTCCTGGGACTCTTTCATGTAAATATCATGGAGGCTTATGGTCTTTAGAATAAGGCTAGTCATGTAGTGAGGACGCAGCCACTGTTATGTATGGGAGGTTGAGCACATTATGACTCCATGCCTTTCCCCCTTCTAATGTGTGTGTGTATATCTGGAAGTTAGGGAAATGGGGAGGTCACTAGGGTATGTTGGATTCTCTGTCCTACTACCTCTCGTCTACCCA
This sequence comes from Ailurus styani, assembly GCA_002007465.1. Classification (NCBI taxonomy): domain Eukaryota; kingdom Metazoa; phylum Chordata; class Mammalia; order Carnivora; family Ailuridae; genus Ailurus; species Ailurus styani. The sequence continues at coordinate 651,986 of LNAC01000588.1, forward strand.
AGGTACCGGAGTCTGAAACAATTTAACGTGGATATCTGCCAGACTTGCTTCTTGACAGGAAGGGCCAGCAAAGGCAACAAGCTTCACTACCCCATCATGGAGTATTACACCCCGGTACGGAGCCTCTGGGTGGGGCAGGAGGGTGAGGCAGCAATCAGGTTCTAGGTCCTTGATCCACTTGGCGGAGCATGGGCTAACTATATTCCGCTCTCCTTTGGGGAGCATTCTCCCAACAGTCCTGGTGATTCACCAGTTTGGGGGATTCCTGGCTACAGCATACCAGAACACTCATGGCCATTTAAAAGGCATTTACTATTTTCCTACCGAGCAAAGTTTTGGGAAAAAATAGAGAGAGCAATGCAGTTCCAGGCCTTCCTTCCATTGCTCACCTGCCTAGCTTCCTGCATTGTTCCCGTCACCTGGTGGTCTTCACCAGCTACTTTGTCATTTCTTCCATCCCTGCTAGTCAATTCGAAAGTTTGTGCTCAAATCCATTACTCAGTCTCTTAGAGGTTAAAAAAAAATAAAAGAGTATGTTCTTTACCTGGGTCCCCAAATTCCACTTGGTTTTCATTGGAAACTGTGCCCTTCATAGCTACCCGAGCCCAGGTTGGTCAACATTCCTGAACTCCACGCACAGAATTTCTCCTCTGCTGTGTTCAGGACCCATAGCTCCAAGCTTAGCTCCCTGAGCAGACTCTACTCCCCAAACTCTTTTATCCCTTTCTGTCCCTCAGATGCTCTCAAAGTCCCAAGCATATTGCCAGCTCCCCCCACTGTTCTCTCCCACCCCATCTCCCCATCTTTCAACATGGTTCCCCATAATCCATCTCTCCAAATTGTCATCTCTTCTCCAGAGTCTGTTAGCACGGGAACGTGTTGTGACCCAGCCAGAGCAGGGGGCTTGCCCTTTGTTTTCCTTTTATTATAATTTCAAAATAAACATACAGAGAAAACTGGCTGAGTTGGCAGACTGGTAATCCTCTACCTCCTGCTCATCTTCTACACCCCTAGGATTTATATCAAGATACTTTAGAAATTAACAAATATATACTTACTGTAAAAGATTCAAATTATGTAGAGGTGTCTAAGGTAGAAAACGAAAGCCCCCCTCTCTCAGCCTCGCCCCCACCACTCTGGTCCAAATTCCCAGAGGCAACCGGTGTTCACAGTTTGGCAGTATATCCTTCTCGACCTTTCTCTGGGGAGTGGGATGTGGTAGGCATGAACAAAAGTAAATGACCTGTCATCTTCCCTGCTCTAGGGGGACCTCCCCACTTCCCCAGCATCCCAAAGCCACTGGGATGAGTCCCTCTGCCCTGTCTTCCCCTAGACCACATCCAGCGAGAACATGAGGGACTTTGCCACAACCTTAAAGAACAAGTTCCGCTCAAAGCATTATTTCAGCAAACACCCTCAGCGAGGTTATCTGCCTGTGCAGTCGGTACTGGAGGCTGACTACAGTGAGACGTGAGTACCCTGGGTGGGGGTGCTGTGGGCTCTGCCAAGCTGGGGATGGGATGTGCTGTGTAGGGGCCAAGCCCCATGTGGGCTAGAGGGGTATTCCGAGGCAAACCCAACTAGCAACAGGGAAGGTCACCTTGGGCCTGACCAGGGAGCTGGCCCAAGAAATAGATTAGAATCCAGTCTCTGTATCCTGTTCCCATCAACTCTTGCCCATCTGCCTAGTTTGGTGTGGTGGG
>LNAC01000588.1:653821-684600 GCA_002007465.1 Ailurus styani
GGTGAGGGGGGTGACAAGGAAACAGATGGCTCAGCTGCCCATTCCTTGGTCCTCTGAGTCTGCTGCTTTCTTCTAGGCTGGCTTCTTCCCCGATGTTGCCACATGCTGACACACACTCCCGCATTGAGCATTTTGCCAGCAGGTACCTCCAGGTTTGGGGGAGGGAGACTTTAAAGAGTCTAAAGGGGAGGGGGATCTTCAGGGAGGGCAAAGAGAATGGAGTCAAGACCAGGGGGATGTGCACAGTGGGATATGTGGCAGCCAGCGAGGCCCCACACTCAAGGGTGGCTGGGGCAGCAACCCCACCCCCACCCTGAAGCTGATGATCCTGTTATGGGATTAGAGTCCTTGAGATGAAAGCAGGCCCCACATCCTGCTTTCCCTTCTCTTCCTGCCTTTTCTTCTCAGGCTTGCTGAGATGGAAAGTCAGAATTGTTCCTTCTTTAATGACAGCCTGTCCCCAGATGACAGCATGTAAGTATTCACAGCTGCTTATTTTCCAGGAATAGTTCTCCTTGGGATCCCTCTGCTACCATTTGGGAAGGATGTATCGTCGAGGGGAGGGACGTGTTGTGGTTAGGGTCCTAGAGGCCCCAAGGAAGGAAGGCTGCTTTCTGGGCACAGTGTTTAGTAGTAGAAGCCCTCTGTCCACTGAGCTACCATTTGCCTAGATCCCTTCCTCTTGTAAGAGCCTGTCCTATGCCTAACTCTGAAGGCAGAAGAATATGCCCTCATCTAAAGTTGCAGAAATGAGCCATTATCTTCTGCTCAAGGTGCCAAAGCCCCGTCCAGTGCCACACCCCAGGGAGACACCAGGGACTTGACTGAAGTGTGACCAGAGAGATTCCCTGGTGCTATAATTCGAAGGGGACCCTTATCCCTAGGGAGGTCCCTGGCAAGCTCAGGGGGCTTAGGAGCTTCTGGCCAATGGATCAAGCTGGCCCCAATTGGAACTTAGACAGGCGGTGATCCCCCCTGGGGGATGAGGAAGCTAAGGAGGATGCGGTCAGGGAACAGCACAGACCAGGAAGTGATTTGCTCATTGCTTCCCAGGGGGGTTAGGTAGAACCCAGAAGCCCAGCATCCTGAAAAACACTCCCTCCTCTACCCTCAACCATGACCTCTGCCACCTTTAAACACGTTCATCCCTCTTAAACCTGAATATATAGCCTTTCCCTCTCTATGTGACTTAGAAGTGAATCTTCCAGCCTATGTCTCCTGGGGCCTGAGTTGGGAGCTGAGAACTCATGCCTTGAGATTTTTCTTGTTTCACTGCCTGGCCATCTCCTCTTCTCTTCCCACACCCACTCAGAGATGAGGACCAGTACCTGCTGCGGCACTCCAGCCCCATTACAGACCGGGAGCCAGGCCTTGGACAGCAGACCCCATGCAGCATGGCCACAGAAAGCAAGGGGGAGCTAGAAAAGATCCTGGCCCACTTAGAGGATGAGAACAGGTGAGTGTGGTGGTGGCACAGATCTGTGTGGGTTGGAGAGTCAAACAGTTTAATTTCCAGTCTTGACACTTCCACATTCTAGCTATGTGGCCTTGAACAAGCGACTTCTATTTCCTCATCTACAAAATAAGGATGATGATAATAGGGTCCCTAGGACCCTACCTCCTAGCATCACTTGTAAATTTCAAATTAACTCAGGCATATAAATTTGCTAGCCAGTACCTGGCTTATCGTAAAGGTTCAATGAATGCTAGCTATTCTAATCATTATTTGAATCTTTTTAACCCAACCCAAATATTTTCAAATACCCGGTAGATACAAGCAGAGTGTGCCAACACAGAGAATATGGAAGAGAGAATGCATGTCTCTGCCCTCGAGGAACTTTCAGTGTTGGAAATGGAAAGAGACACTTATCACTCACTGAAAGTAATAAGGGTGACAGTGAATGGAGTATTTGAGCACTGGAAGAGGGAAGGTGAAGATTACAAGGATGATATTAATCTTCACAAAGTATAGGTGTCAGTAGGGGTCCATGTCAAAGGGCCCAAGCCACTTTGGCAGCATTCGCTAAAACCCAAAGTATTCCTCAGACCAGTGCTTCTCGAATGTTAGCGTGCATACAAGTCGCTTGGGGAACGGGGTAAAAATGCAGATTTTGATTCATAGGTCTGTCGTGGAGCCTGAGTTCTGCATTTTTAACCAGCTCCCAGGGGATGCCCATGCTGCTGGCTCCCAGACTACTTGTAGTGGCAAGTCCTTAGAACAGGGCCAGTCTGCCAAGTGTTTGCTACTGGTTCAAGACAAGATAAACACGGACATAGAACATCAGCTTCTAGAAACTTGTATAGCAATTTGACATTGCCACGACTTCCAGGCACCTAATTAATGGACTTTTCACTGAATCAGGTATAGATCCGTTTGAGTGTTGTTGAACTTGTGTGGCAAGTTACAAACGATGTGAGCTATGTACTAGCCATAAGCATTTGGACCTCTTATTGGTCCCCAGTAATTGAACCCCCACTTCCCCTGGTTTTCTGCTAGGGATAGTTTAGGAAGCACTTCATTGGATCAGCAGTGGGCAGGCCCCAGGGAAGCACTGGAGAGAGAGCAAAGTAGACCATCTCTTTGGAATCTGTTTCTTGATGACGCAACAGGGGTGTTCAAAGGGGGGCCAAAGAGGAGGGTAAGTGGAGAGAAGAGGCAAGATGGGTGATCTCTTGTTTGGCTTCTGCAGGAATCTAAAAATCTAAAAATGGAGTAGGTGAGTCAGCGGCCCTAATGCTTCATTTATTTGCACACTCTGTTTCTGCCTGATCTTAAGGTCAGAATTAATCCCTGAAGCAGCACATCCAACACTGAGACATTTGTTAGAGGAAATGTCAGCTCTCTGTGCTCGGAGGCCCAAGGATGCCAAAGGAAATGACATGTGTGCTGGAGAAGAATGGATGTGGCCATTCGCGCCTGAACGAATGAGGCTGGGGTGGGGTGGGGGAGGGGCTGGGAGAGCAAAGAGGCCGCTCAGCGCTAGGTATGAGGGGACATCTGGGAGCGGGACAATCAGTACTTCGTCAGGGCCATAGGTCTTGGCTCCTCTCTCCTCGGCAGGATTCTCCAGGGAGAGCTGAAGCGCTTGAAGTGGCAGCACGAGGAGGCTGCCGAGGCCCCCACTCTAGCCGAGGGCTCTGCTGAGGTAGCACAGGACCCCCGCAATGAGGAGCTCCTGGCCGAGGCCCGGATCCTCCGGCAGCACAAGAGCCGCCTGGAGACACGCATGCAGATCCTTGAGGACCACAATAAGCAACTGGAGTCCCAGCTGCAGCGCTTAAGGGAGCTGCTCCTGCAGGTGAGGCTGGGGGTGGGGGAGGACCTGAGCTGCCCATCCCCCCACCTCCCAGGGATGTGGGGAGCGAGGTGGAGGGGAGTGCCGCAAGCGGAGGAACAGAATTGCTCCTTGGTGCTGGCTGTTGGATGACTTTCCGAAGAGAACACGGCTGACCGCTGACTGCCTGCCGATGATTAGGGAAGGTGGGGGAAGGAAGGGGATGGGGTGCACTTGGCCAAGTCTGAGCGCTCACTTCCCCACAACCCATTTGAATCTGGTATCGAGGGAACAAAGCTCAAAGAATCAGCCAAAACCTTGATTTCGCTACTGTGATGTTTGCCGGAGAGAAGCAGGCTTGGATGTGCTGGGCCAGAGAAAGATGTTGGCAGGGAAGGGAGTTCTTCATTCCTGTTTGTTTCCTCTTGGAGAGCTCGTATATGTGACTTAGTGTAGCTCTAGAGTCAGACAGCCTTCCGTTTGAATGTGGCTCTGCCAATTTGTGACTGTCAGGTGTTAGGAAAGTTACTTGGCCTCACTTATCTCCAGTTCCCTCATCTGTAAAACAGGGATAATAACATCCCAACTTCATGGAATTGCGAATGTAAGATGAGATAATGTATTTAAAGATGGTGCTAAATTTGATGCCAGGAATGTAGTGAATACTTTGTAAACGTTACCTATTACAGCTGACCCTTGAACAACACTGGTTTGGACTGTGTGGGTCCACTTACATGCAGATTTTTAAAAGATTTTATTTGAGGGCGCCTGGGTGGCTCAGTGGGTTAAAGCCTCTGCCTTCAGCTCAGGTCATGATCTCAGGGTCCTGGGATCGAGGTCCGCATCGGGCTCCCTGCTCAGCGGAGAGCCTGCTTCCTCCTCTCTCTCTGCCTGCCTCTTTGTCTACTTGTGATCTCTCTCTGTCAAATAAATAAATAAAATCTTATTAAAAAATAAAAGATTTTATTTGAGAGAGAGAGCTCACACCCACACGAGGGGTGGAGGGGCAGAGACAGAGGGAGAAGCAGACTCCCCACTGAGCAGGGAGCCTGATGTGGGGATGTGGGGCTGGATCCCAGGACCCCAGGATCATGACCTGAGCTGAAGGCAGATGCTTAACTGACTGAGCCACACAGATGCCCCGATTTGTGGATTTTTTACTGTACAGTGTTGTACATGCATTTCCCCTTCCTTATGATTTTCTTTTCCTTTTTTTATAGAGGGAAAGAGAGGGAGAGGGGCAGAAGGAGAGGGAGAGAGTCTTAAGCGTGGAGCCCGACATAGGGCTCAATCTTAAAACCCTGAGATCATAACCTGAGCTGAAACCAAGAGTCAGACGCTCAACTGACTGAGCCATCCAGGCTCCCCCTTGTGATTTTCTTAATGACATTTTCTTTTCTCTAGCTGACTTTATTGTAAGAATCTAGTATATAATGCATACAAACTATATGTTTGTTTAGGGTTTATGTTATCAGTAAGGTTTCTGGTCAACAGTAGGGTATTAGTAGTTACATTTTGGGGAAGTCAAAATTATATGTGGATTTTTGACTGCACAGAGAAGGGGTCAGTGCTCCTAACCCCCACATTTTTCAAGGATCAACTGTATTATCACTATATGTGCCAAGTAATACCACCCCATGCCTCTCCCCCAGACCCTCCGAGGGATAGCCTCTAGATGAATTCCTGGAGGTCTTAACATATATTATATCATGAACTGAGGATCAGGTATGCAGATCTCTATTTTCAGGGAAAGCTGGGTTCTAACTAGCTTAATTTTAGCTGAGATGACAGCAAGAGACCTTTAGGTGCAGTGCCATCCTTATAAGAACTGGGAGGCTTTGACCAGTGTTGTCGAAGGAAGAAGGTAACTGGTAACTGAATATTCTAAGAAGTTTCTTCAAAGGGAAGCCACTGTTTGGGGACTACCAGAAACTTCTTCAAGTCCCAGGGAAAAGGTATGGGCATGAGGTCTCTAAAACCCCTTCTAAGCTCAGGAGTCTGTTAAAGTAAGGTCAGAAAAGCAAAGCCACTCAAGTCATGCCTTCCCTCTTGCTAGCCACCCACCGAATCAGATGGCAATGGCTCTGCAGGCTCATCCCTAGCTTCCTCTCCGCAGCAGTCAGGAAGCAGTCACCCCCAAGAAAAAGGACAGACCACGCCAGATACGGAGGCTGCAGGTAAGTTCCCCCAGCCCCTCCCAGCCCCTGCTCCAGATCTGTCCAAGGTCCTGCTAGTAGGGCTGGGACTGGTTTCCCCTCATGGCTCTGAGCTTGGCATCATGGATGATGGGCTTATTTGTTTGCTTATTCCACGCTTGTATACTGAGCACCTCCTATGTGCTAGACATTGTGCTGAGAACACTCAACTGCTGTCTGGTTGTCCTTCAGTGGGCAGCCTCCCATCTCAGCTCCTTGGCCTCAACAGGGACTCTCTAGTTCTCTCCCCAAATCTCTTTTTTCCAACTTAGATGATGTGGGGTCAAAGAGCCAAGATGTCAGCCTGTGCTTGGAGGACATCATGGAGAAGCTCCGCCATGCCTTCCCCAGCGTGAGAAGCTCTGATGTGACTGCCAACACCCTGTTGGCCTCTTGAGGGAGCCAGATCCCCATCCTATAATCCATAGTCCTCTCCGGTTCTGGTCCGAGTCTTCCTTCAGCCTTCACCCAAACTTTCTGGGCCCTACCGGGCCCACATTCCTCAACCAGAGTTATCTGAGCTCTGGGTAGCAGCAGGGATCTGCTCGTATGTGAAGTGGATGCTTCAGGGCTGGGGGAAGGAGAGGCATGGTTCCTCCAACTCTAGAAATGTGCCCTTTAATCCTCAAGTTTGAGACCAATCCTTTACATATGTTTCTGTCGCAGTCCAGGCAAATGGCATTTGGAGGCCATTCAGATGGGGAGCAGAGAAGCTGCCTTGCAGAGCTAAGCAGTGCCCATTAGCCCCTTTCCCTTCTCCATGGCGTTATGGAATTATGGACATAAGGAAGCCTCAGTACCCCAGGGTTCCAGCATTATGAATCCACAGGGGTTAGCCCTCCTCTCTGGCCCAACTCAGGGAGGCAGAAGGGTATCCCCAAGATACCCCCCAAAAAAGTGCCCCTGAAAATGTCTGGACAGCATGTGTCATATTACTTTAGTTTGACGGCATCTCTCTGGCCATCCTGATGCTACCTAGATGCTGTTTCCCCTTGGAATATCTTCAGTTCCTTCTGCCTCAGGCCCTGGAAGACCTTCCTCAAGGGCTGGGGGTGGGGGAAGAGTTCCTTTCGGATTCTTAATTACACGGTGCATTTGGGAACATTAAAGAGATACTTATGGGCTTAGTTCCCCGCCCCCCCCCATCCTCTTCCCTCCTGAAGGCCTCAGCATCCTGAGGCACCAGCTGAGTAGCTCTGGGAATCCAGCTGAAGCCACCCTTAGCTCTTCTGGGTCTGCCCTTATAGTCCTGGAGTAGCAGCAGCAGCTTGCTTGGTAAGGGGGTCTTGCTCTCCTTGTGTGAGGAAGGGGAAGCCACTCACTAGCCTGGAGGAGTGTGACTGCCCCACACTCTTGCAGGCTGGGACCCTTCTTTCTCTCAGGCGGAATCAGCTGAGGTGGCTGATTGTCCCCAGCCAATCATAAGGCAGATGCAAGTGGCAACCCTAAATAGGGATCCCTTCCTGGGAGCCACTGGCCACAAATCAGGAAGCTGGCCACTTTCCACCCAGACAACAGCAAGGCCTTCCTTTGCATAAAACTGTTCTAACTCTGGAAGCTGAACCCAATCATCCAAGTAAACTAACTCTTCCTAGGCTACATATACCATAATCCCTTCATCCAGAAACTATTCAGAAACTATAATCCCTTTAATCCAGAAACTAGATAGCAGGGGATGGGGGGGCGCGGGAGTGGGCTTGGTAATTTTGCATAGAGTCAGAGCCCATTTAGGCAGCTTTCTACAAAAGGAGCTTTATAACCTAGAGCCCTGCAGTTGACTCAATTTGCCTAAGTTTATATACATATGTATCTGTCCTGCAGATCTACTGTACATCAGTACTCCCCTGGCCTCACTCACACATTAAATTCTAATACCTCTTAAAGTATTAATGTTCTGCCTTGCTCTTTGTTAGCCCCAGCCTCTGGTTGGACAGAGAGATGCATCCTGGCTGCTCCCTAGGATGTCTCTCTAGTCATGTTTGGGGTGAGCTGCCCTCAAGACCAAAGCAACAGAAGCCTGTGGCCACAGTGGAATCTAACAGGAAGAGTCACTCTGTTCTCTTCACTCATTCCAAATCTTGTTCCTTTGAGACCTGGGCCTTGGATGACTTTTCCTGGGCTTCCCCTAAACAATGGTTCAGTTGCCAAGATAGAGCCAAAGCAAGCTCTACTCATCTCATGCAGACAGAAAGGAACAGATGGGCTTTTGTTGGCCTTTGCCAGGCTAAGACCCAGAGAATACCCTCCAGCCCCTTCCAGTTCCTAAGTCTGGCTCAGGGTTTTAAAGAAAGCAGTGGCTGCCACCGAGGTCAGGAGGGTGTGAGATAGTTGGGGTGCTCTGTTAAAATCAAGTAGCGGGCCAGTGGGTAGAACAGTTGGGAAGTTAGATTTATCTGCTACAGGGGAAGGAGGGCAGCAGCTTGGGCCCAGAAGCCTAGGATTGCCTCCTTTCTAGAATGGCCAGGGAGCACTAAGCCATGTGTCTGGGGTATCAGACCTAATCACGACATCTGCCTTAGTACTCCTGAATACTCTAGATGGGTGGACTGGGTATCTGGATGTATGGTGAACAGGTAGTAGGCAGGCATCAGACACAGAGCACGGGCATCTGTCCATGGTGGGGGCGGTGGGGGGAGGGGGACGGAGGGAGGCCATATTTGTAACGGCCTAGTTTGTGGCCAGGAAAGGGATAGAAGAAATTTGCTATAGTTCTGGGAGCTCAGGGTTTTTGAGGCATATCCTGCCTAAGCCTTAGGAGGCAGATGTTATGAAACAATCTTTTACCAGGGAATTCCTAGAAAACCCTTTCCACAACCCCCACCTCACCCAAGAGATCTTGGGCTGTGGAGGGTCTGTGGCAACTGCAGTGGGCTAGGCATGGTAAGAAAGATGTAGATCTTGCTATGTAGGATTTGTGCTGTAGGTGGACTGAAGCAGCAGGGTAAGAGTTGAATTCTCACTAATGGGGCCGCTGACACTTTGTGTATGGTCCTATGTGTACCCGAGGTGAGTATGTCCTTTAAGGGTCCAGTGACAGTCACTGCAGCATGTGTGGGCCATTTGCCCACGGTGAGGTACAGAAATCCTTGGGTACCATGAATCCAAATGAGGGTGAGATTTACTGAGATGTGTTGCATGTTGTGAGGCATCTGTCATGTAGCGTGTCTCCTAGAGATATTTTTTTGTGATGCTGCATTAATTTAGGGCCCTGTGCGGGAGGAGGAGTAAAGGGAGTTTCCGGGGAGGCAGCCTAAAGAAAACCTCTGACTTGTGAGATCAGCATCAGTGTGAAGGAATGTGAGTGTTTGGGGTGGTTGCCAAATAGTATCAGAGAACAGTTAGGTTTGAGAGATGATTGATTCTTGACAGAATCTGACAGAGGCCAAAATGCCCTTCTGAGGGGGCCTCTGCTCTGAGTGAGAGCAAAGTAGGGTCATGTTGACTGGGAACTTGTCAGAAAAGGCTGACTTGTGGCAGAATGTCAAGCTCTCTGTTGTATGGTTCCCTGAGGAGGGCCCTACCTGGCAGGACACGTATCCTTCCCTCCAGGATGGCAAGGCTGAGATCAAGGCTCTCAAGTGCCCATTTCCTTCGAGGCCCAAACTTTGGAAATATGTCCCTGTAGAGAAACCTGTTTTGAGTTCCTTGGGCTCCAGGAATGGAGCTGGCAGGCCATGGTAATGAGACACCCAGAGGTCAGGCAGAGGCCCATGCTGAGAGAGGTTTTTTCCTCCAGGTTCATTTTCAGGAATACCCGTGCTGCCTGAGGGGTGTGTTTGGGACCTGGGCTCCATGTCCAGCTTCATGCCAGAACACTCCCTGAGCACGAATTCTCAATGGCCAACTCATGGCCTCTGATGCCGTTTCAGGCCTAGAATCTCATTAAAGTTCCCTTGACATGGGTGACTGCTAGTCAAGAAAGTAAGCTGCCTTAACCGGTCTTGGGAGAGAGACTAGAGGCCCTGCCCTAGGGTTGTGGAAACTTAGCTGCTCAGCTGGGCAGCTCTATCTGTAGGCCTCTCTGCCAAATTCTGGCCCTGGGAACAAAGGAATACTTCAGCTCTTTACTCCTTTAACACCAGTGGCTGTGGGAGAGGGAAAGGCTCAAGGCCAGGGCTCAGCTCCCAGCCTCCATCTCCCTCCTCCCACAGCTGCTGCATTTGGGGGGGGACCTGCTGAATGTCCTTGCTGTCCCAGGGCAGTACTGAGGCCAGAGAGGAGCCCTGCTCTGCTGCTTGCTGGCTGCAAGAACTGGTGCTGGGAATGGAAGCTGGGGAAGGGATCCAGGGGAGGGAGGGGTGGCAAGTGTGGCACACAAACTCTAGAAAAGTTTGGGACAAAGGGGCGGGGCTGGGAACAAACTGGTTAACTTTGATTGCCACTCACCGTGGTGCTTTTCCCCTCTCCCTGGAATTCTGCTTTGAAAAGAATAAATTTGTATTTGTTTACTTTGGTTCTTCTGGTTATACTCTGAGTCTGGTATTCCACATCCTTCCCTTATTTGGGTGTGGGAAGAGAGGGTGGGCCAAGAATACTACAAAACATAGGCTATCAGATGAGTTCAACACCTGCTGGACCAAAAAAAAAAAAGAGGAAGAAAGAAAAAAGAAAGAAAGAAAGAGAGAGATAAAGAAAGAAAGAGAGGGAGGGAGGGAAGGAAGGAAAGGAAGGAAGGAAGAGAAAAGGAAAGAAAAGAAAAAAGAAAAGAAAAGAACAGGAAGGGAGGAAGGAAGGGAAAGAGAATAGAAAAGAAAAGAGGACAAGAGAAAAGAAAGAAGCCCATCTGCACTAGCCCCATCTACTATCGTTACCTGGATTGGTTGCCTCTCAAGGTCCCACACAAATTATCCAGTTACCCACTCCTGGGAGGAGCTCTCTACAACAATGGTACTTAAATACCATCCTCATCAATCTGAGGGATTTTTCACTAGTCTGAAGCAATATGAGAAAAATCAGGACAATGCAGTGAGTTTCTAGAGTTACATTCATTCAATTTAAAGGTCTGTCTTTTATTATGGGTATATACATTTTTTTGGAGTGTTAAAATGTCCCTGTAACTATGGCAATAAAACTATGAAAATAGTTTTTTTTTTAAATGCCATTTTCTGGCAAAATAAAGCCCTGTGAGTCCCTCTTCCCTACCACCAATTTTTTTCTCACCAATCTATAACAGCACTATCCAATAGAAATGTAATGCAAGCCATAGACACAAATTTTCTAGCAGCCAAATTTAAAAAATAAACAGGTGAAATTAATTTTAGTTTTTAACCCAGTATATCTGAAACATAATTTCAACAGGTTATCAGTATAGAACAGTTATTGAGATACTCTGTATTCCTTTTTTTTTTTTTTTACTAAGTCTTAGAAATTGTCAATCAGGCTGAAAAGATTCAGCTGGAAAAAACAAAACAAAACAAGAAACCCACATAGGTCCAGACCGTTTATTACTCATAGAGACAGCAAAAGCAAGCTCAGCAATGGTATCACCTCCCTGCCTCCCTCATCCCACAGGATGACACTGAAACAAAAGGGGCCCGAGGACACGCAACATGAATGGTGGGACATCCTACTGCTGAGTGGCCAATTCCACACTGCAGCTAAGCAGTTTTATTGCCTTTACCCTGTACCCTCTGCAAGTGGTGTGGCAGACCGAAAGTTCTGTGACTCACCTGAATGAGGGAGGCAGAGGAGAACCTCCCAGAAGCGTCCCTCAAGATAGGGAGGTGAGTGAGAAATGGTCTTGTAGTGACTTCTCATTAGATGGCCTATCTTCCTGTGTTCCAGGAGGATCACGGGGCACTCTGCCAAGGCCTGGGGTGGCCCACAGCAGTGCCTTGCCTACATGGCCCATGTTATTAGTGGAAGTTCGGCAGGGCCCCAGCCCGGAGCATGTCCCCTACAGAAACCCAGGATGTATTATACACTCACTGCACGTTTCAGGGCGAGCTAGCTAAATGTCAAGGACTTGAAGCCCACATGTGGCTGGTGGATACCATATTGGTCAGCACAGGTCTGTAACATGCAAAATTCAAAAGAAACCTTCATGAGGTATCGTGTGTGTGTGTGTGTGTGTGTGTGTGTGTGTGTGTGTGTGTGTTGGGGTAAGGTGGAGAGTCAGGGCAGCAGTTAGCCCTGGGTGACTAGAGGGCAGTGGTGAAACAGTTATCCTGGGTTACAGTGAGATGGGGCAGCAGAAGGAATTGGAAGGTCACAGCCGGTGAGTGGATTTGCCTTCCTTGCCCCTTGGCTGTTGTCTTCCCTTCCGTCCTGCCTCTTGGCAGCCCAGTTCTGGTGGCTCTTGGGCTGTAGGATTGGACAGAGGCTGAACTGGGGCTCTTCTACCTCTCTCACCCCTCGCTAGCCTCAGTCTCTCCAGCCATGTCCCCAGGGTGCTGTTTGTGCTCCAGTCCCCTAACTTCCTTCATCTGGAAAGGCCTGTCTTCTTTTCAAACCTTGCTTCTTCCCCCACACCTTCTGCCTTTGACACTCAATTCCTTTCCCCTACACTCCTCCTTATCTTTTAAAGCCTGGGTTTCTGAAAAAAAAAATATTTTTTTGAGACAGAGAGACCGTGAGAGCACAGGGAAAGGGGCAGAGGAAGAATCCCAAGTAGGCTCCACACCTGGCGTGGAACCTGATGCAGGGCTCGATCCCACGACCCTGAGACTATGACCTGAGCTGAAACCTAGAGTCGGATGCCCAACCGACTGAGCCACCTAGGTGCCCCTGAAAAAAAAATCTTTTTGATATCATCTTGGGTCTCAAGCTATCCTCTAACTTCTCTACTAATCTTAACTTCATTTTGTTTGCCCTTAAGATATCTAGCTCCCTTATTCCCACTTCTTCCCTGCATTTTCCCCCAGCATTCCTTCCATCTTCCATCCTCTTCCATGGGCCCTGCCCATACATACTGACCTGCTCTTCACTGCCCCTGGCTTGTTAACTCCAACTTGGAACGGGAGCACTAAAAATGGCACAGAAAACTTGAGACTACATTTCCTAGAGCAGCACTGACTACATCAACTGGGATCAGACCTGGGTCTAGCTGGACTGCTTCCAGAAAACCTTCAGATGCCTCTTGGTCATAAGCATTATCATCCCTGATTTCCAGATGAGAAAATAACAGAGGCTCTAAGAGGTGTAAGGACTTGCCCAAGGTGAATGGCAGAGCCGATTCCAACCTTGTGCTTTTTCCACTACAACATAATGGAAACTTGATGTGAATATGGGAGCTGCCATTTTTATCAATTCTCTATACGCTTTCTTGAAATCCCAGTGCTATACACTTGATAGGAGATGATTTGCTTAGTTCACTAGAAGCTATCCCAAGGGCTCTTTAGAAGGATGCCCCAGTATGGACACCATCATCTGTCAATTCCTAATGGTAGAGTTTTATTGCCTGTCTCTCCAGTTTCCTTTTGGATAGGAGTGCACTCATCATGGGAGCGGTTTAATAAAGTGACAGCAATGCATTTAAAATGAGAGATTCATTTATTGCTTAAAGAATACAGACCAGAAAACTTTTAACAACACAGCAGAAAAAAACAAACAAACCCACCCGGGGTTTTTAAGAGAGTCTTCACAGGCATCACAGGCATCTGATTTTTCCTAACCTTTGCTGGCAGGGGTTAGGATGAAGAGGCTCAGAATAAGGGTAATAGCTCAGAATTTCATCTCAGCTTAACTCTTCTCTTAGCTGGCAAATAATAACCAGGCACAATTCTAAAAATGCAACAAAACAAAAACAGCAGCAGCAAGAAATCATCCCTGAGCAGGAAAGCAGCTCCTATTACCTTAACAGAGACAGGACGCAACCTAGCGTTAACTGCTGCGAGGTAGACACTTAATTCACTGTGGCAGGTCTTAGCCTTTGGTAGAAATGATTAGTTCTGTGTTTTAGGAAACATTTAAAATTAATAGGGGAAGGGAACTGGAAACATATGCAAACCAGCTGTATGGCCTTCAGGCTAGACTATCTGTCTTTGGCAAGCATGGCTAAATCATTTGATGGCATCAACAGAACAGAACCAATAGAAGCAATTCTCAAATTGATAAAGAGAAGCCAAGTTCCATATTGAGTTGGGTTTTTAGGTCTACTACTTTTTTATATTCTGTCCCTTTCTCCGCAACCCTAAACTTCAAATTTGACTAGCAGACAAAGGTTCAGATAAACAAATAAAATGACTCAACATAAGGCAATGAAAGATACAGAAACATGTACAATTCATCCAGTCTTCAGCGGTCTAGGTAGTGAATCCGAGGTTCATGTGCCAGGCTGAAGGCTCTCTCACTTCAAAAAATATTTCAGTTGTTCCCGTAGGGAAGTGAGCTGTAGGGAGAGGTGGAAAAACATGAAAAATTCATCTGAAGTCTTAAGTTCCATTACTTGATCTAGAATTTACTTGTAGGAACCCAAAAGAACTACTGTAACTTGGTATTTTTAAGGTTACCTTAGTCTTGCAATGTTCCAAGGAACAATGCACGGTCAAGAATGCATGTACAAAAAAAAAAAGAATGCATGTACAATGCTGCATGCTGGGGTTTTTTTTTGTGCTAAACTCATAAAAGGAAGCTTTAAAGTTGAATATGCTTAAAAATGAAATATGCTTGCTGTTAAGACTTCATGCTTCTCGGAAGAGTATACAGGGGGGATCACTGTAGCCATATTTGAAGAGTCCAAAAATAAAGAGCTGGGATAGCCTTTTGTCCCACTGAACATGCCGGCTCTTAAACCAAGTCTTACCTGCTGCTTCTTGCTATGTTATGAGACACTTAGAAACCGGGCCAGAGACCTGACCAATTGAAGGCCTGATTATGTTCTACCTGTTTTGATGCTAAGTCAGAAGTCCTGAACCTTTTGTGGCATAAGATTTATTTTTTTTTTTACTTGAAATGGCAAAGTGACCAATAACATTAAGAGAGCTGTACTATCTTTGGGACAAAGATCGTTTCTGAGTATTACTCAATTTAGGTCACTCCATACCATTGTAGATTTTCATTCTGTGAAATGAAAGGATTGGAACATTACAAAATGATTCTATGCTGCACGTCGCCTACCGAATGGTTAGAATTGCTTCCTAGGCAATTTAGAGGCTCCTTATGCTCAGATGCTGACATGATTACAACCACTGACCGTTCGAGTTCTTCCCCCTTTGTGGGTTCTTTCTCTCACCACCCCCAGGTTCAAACTTCTTGCTAAACAGTCATCCTGGCTAACTCCTCTATCCCCACAACTTCAGTGGTTATTTGTCTGCATGAGCCAACCTCTACTCTCCCATTTTCAAAAGTGCTTCCAACACACCGTGCTTCCAATTTAGCTCATCACCTTCTCCACCCCCCCCATAATTCCCTTCCTGGTGTCTTCTCTTAGCGGCAAACCATTTTCCTGGCACTCCGGGCTTTGGACTCCTCTGTGTTCTCCTTTCTGCTCCATAAATCCAATCAATTGTTAAGCTCTGATTCCTTCTATCACTTGGAGCTTCCTCTAGTCTCTCTCCACTCTAATTTCATCTACCTACTGCTCGCAGAGAAGCCTTCCTGAGTTACTCCCCAGGTAGAAAAGCTTTGATGGCTCATTATGCCCTACACTGAAAGTCTCAACTCTAGCCTGTCCACAGCACCTTTGAGCCATTGTGCTTTCTATATAGAACACCCTCTTTTCCCTATATCCTTATTAAAACCTTACCCACCTCCGAAGGCTCCAGCCAAACACCATTTCTCTGTGAAGTCTTTCCCTAATTTCTATGGACAAAAGTGAGCCCTCATTCCTTTAAATTCCTGTCCCTCTCATAAATCTCTCCCCAGATGGAGGCAGAGACTGGGTTGTAAGCATTTTGTAGCTCCCTGCAGAACCTAGCTTAAGGCAGGCGCCCGTCTACACTGAGTAAATGAGCTAACATAAAGGACTGTGAGTGAATCAAGTTTATGGCTACATTTCTGTGTTGAAAATAGCCCTTCCCCAAAACTATTTACGTGGATGAAAATAAAGATGTTTGGTGGGTGCTAAAGAAACTTGGCACTAATTTTTCACATGGTTGTTATTAAGCAGTGCTTGGTTAAGTGATCTGCTGAGGGGATGGCAATATACTGAAGAATTCCCCTTGCCTTGCTGGTATGGGGAATGGGGAAGAGGGATGGTGTCTCTACCTTAACAGCCCCATACTAAGCCCATCAGCATATGACCTCCAGTCCCTTTATAACTATTACCCTCAATTTTTTAGGGCTGAAGTCAGCATACATTTTCTGTACAGCTACTTGACCCTCACTTATCCCACATTACCCTCTTCTCTTTTCACTCTGCTGACTCTCTTGTGACTTTAAATAATACAGTCGTTCAAGTTAGAAATCTGGCATGCATCCTTAACACTTCCTTCAACACCCACTAATTGACCCAAGTCCCATCAATTCTATTTTTAAAAAACATTCTCTCATATATGAATGTTTGTGGCAGCATTATTCATGATAGCTAAAAAGGGGAAACCACCCAAATGTCCATCGATGGATGAATGAACAAAACATGGTATGTATGGTATGTACACACACACGTGCACACACACACACACACACACACACACACACACACACCCATGGAATATTGGAATATTATTCGCCTGCAAAATGGAATAAACTACTGATACATGCCATGGCATGGATTAACTTTGAAAACATTATGCTAAGTGAAAGAAGCAGATACAAAAGACCACATATTAAATGTTTCCTTTTAGATAAAATAAGCAGAATAGGGGAAGTAGACAAGGAGAAAGTACATTTGTGGTTGCCTAGGTCTGGCAGGTGGGAGGAATCCAGAAGAAATGGGGAGTGACTGCTAATGAGTACAGGTTTCTTTCTGGGGTGATGAAAGTTGTCATCACCTCTTATGAGACCACCATACATCCTCCTAAGCGGCCTCCCTGCTTCAAGTCCTGCCCCCCTATAATCCATTCTCCTGGGAATAATCAGAGTGATCTTTAAAAAGTTTAAATTAAATGTGACCCCCCTATCACTTCTTGGCCTTTTGGCTAGGATCAAGTGTAAATGTGACTCTCCTGCTTGAAACTTGTCATGGGTCTCCCACTGCACTTAACACAAAAGCCCATCTTCCTTCCTGTGGCCTGCAAGGGACCATATGCTATGGCCTCTGCCTACTTCTGCAACCTTATGTTAAGTCACTCTCTTCCTTGCTTTAAATACACCAGAGGTCCTCGAAGAGGCCAAGTTCTTTCCCAATGTGGGACCCGGCATATTCCCATGTGGGACCTACCCAAGAGACTCTCCATTCCCTCTCCACCTGGACTTATCCTGCAGATCAAAGCTGAAATATCACTTCCTGGGAAAGGCCAATCATTTTAATTTATTTCAATTTAATGCACAACTCTTTTTATTCAAATAGCACCACGGATTTTTTTTCCTTCACAGCACTTCTTCACGATTTGCACTTTTAGATTTGTATGATAATTTGCTGTCAGTCTTCCATGCTAGACAATTACCTTCATGAGGACAAGCACTCTGCCTTATTCAACACTGTATGTACATCTTATGCTTTTCACTTAATAGGCATTCGATATCTGTCGAATGAGTGAATTTTTACAAAAACCTTGCTCCAACCTGCTACCCCTCATTTAGAAGATTTGGCCATTACTACTCCTGTGAAAGGAACAGCCAGAAATAACACTGGTGGGTGGGGGAGTGTAGCAAATGTTTCCTGGTGGATTGGAAAACACACTTCTCACCTGCTCATTTTTTTGTATTTCCTCTAACTCAAGCTGCTCCAGCACAGACTGTACATGACTCTGGAAAACAAATTGTATAAATGATGAATGCTGAGTCTCAAGGGAAAAGAGAACCAAGTGACACAAAGAGTTTGGCAAATAATTTGATACGAAAATGGTCAATTGTAACAAAAGTGCACTCTTTTTAAAGGATTTAGAGTCGAAAAACTGTACCCCCAGCTACAAAGCCATCTTATTTTATTTTATAACCCTACACACGGCATTTTTTTTCTCGCCCTAAAATAAATGGTTGGAATGCCTTCATGTTAACTTTTCCTAGTTTTAGCACAAATCCTTTGACTGTGGTGAACTATTTAAAAAGCTGGCTTGGAATCTGATGCTGACTCATTCACTTCCCTGCACTAGGGCAGAATATTACTATTCCTAACTAGTACTTCATGCAACATCATAATAATACCATACAGCCGTATCTTCCAAAACATGTCCACATCTATCATCTCACTTGGTTATTCTAAAGGACAACACTCTAAATAGGTATAGTTCTATGTCACGCTGCTCCATTTTGATGACTTCAGCTCTCCAGAAAGTGAAATCTGGCAAGGAATTTTCCAGATGCTTCAGAATTTCCCTCACTATAAAAAAAGATGCAAACATGGCCTAAACATACATTTCTCTTTGGTTGAAATGTGTACTAACAAAAATAAAGCAAGATATTTATTCTTGTTCAGGCATGCATCATAACATTTAAAAAGGAATTTAATTAATTTTCTTTCACCACAATGAATACATTTTGGTACAAACAACAGTATTCAATCTATGTCTTACACTTACTGTGGTCCCTGGCAAGTTACTTAACCTCTTTGGATTTTCAATTCCTTATCTATAAAATAGGACTAGTGACAGTACCTGTACTTCAGGAATGCGAGGATGAAATGAGATAATACATGGAAAATAGTTATGCCTTTCACATGACAACTATTCAGTATTGGTAATTACTATCTCAGGTCTCCTGGTCTCTTCTCAAAACTGCTTATGTGAGATGATCAAAATTACTCAGGTAAAGGAATATGGCTATGTTTTCTTAGGGGTTTCTAAGAGGTTGTTTAGGTGGGCAAATGAGTAAGAGTGCTGCACAGAGACAACATGAGTAGAAACACAAAGATGGGATTTTGAAGGTAAGATTTCAAGATATCTTTATCCCAGCCAAAAGGAATTTACTTTTTAAAAAATATTTTATTTATTTATTTGTCAGAGAGAGAGAGAGAGCACAAGCAGGCAGAGTGGCAGGCAGAGGCAGAAGGAGAAGCAGGCTCCCTGCCGAGCAAGGAGCCCAATGCGGGACTCGATCCCAGGACCCTGGGATCTGACCTGAGCAGAAGGCAGCTGCCTAACCAACTAAGCCACCCAGGTGCCCCAGGAATTTACCTTGAGCCACAGGTTTTCCACTTTCATTAGGAGATTCCTCTGTCTTTGTGCTCTGCATTGAATCTCCCGGAGCTTTTTCTCCATGTAATAAATCTGCTTCTGAATATCTATGACTAACAGAGATAGAAAGAAATTTTATTGAAACATAGCCTAAACTAGTGGACCGAGACCAAAATCAACTATAACTCCACTACACATCTCAGCAATAACTTCTTAAACTTAGCTTTGCATCTAACACGTGTTTAGAGTCCATCTTTAGCACTGCCACCCACTCTGTCCTGCCCCTTTGGTTTTTCCTCTATAACTCACCTGTTGAACTGGCTCCTTCCTTTGCTTCATACTGGCCAGATGCAAAGAACTTGGCCTGTAGCTCCCTTTCCAGATCCTCGTCATAATAATCTTCCTGAATTTCATACTCATCATAGTCATCTTCCTCCTCCTCATCCTCCTCCACATCCACCTCCTCATCATCATCATCGTCATCATCACTGCTACTGCTAGAATCACTGAACAGCTCCCGAAGCATACCATATTCTATTGGTTTTAAGGAAGAGGAAGATGAAACTGTATGAATCTTCACATGACTCCCACTCTAGCTGCAGTTATACTCCCTCCCCTCAAATTCACCAGATAACCAAAGAATTTTATAAATAATTTTCTCGAAGGAAGATTATTCCCTTCCTAGAACAATGACAGGAAATGCAAAACATTAACATTCATTCATGTAGTCAATGATCAAGGCATTTAGGACACCAGGGATGGATGGGAGATCAGAACACCAATCTAAAACCCCTGAAGCGCTGAGGGACCGATAAGAGGAAAGAAGGGCAAAGGCCTCCTTTTTCTGTGATTGGCCTGTGAGTCTACAGAAACTGGCCTTTCACACAGTCAACACCTGCCCTCTCTGAAGCCCTTGTTTTGCCTTTATAAACATACCTGATGAGATATGATCCTGCATTCCCGAGGATATTGCAAAGCCTGGGATAGAGCCCTGACTCTCTATTTCCTTGGTTTCATCTTCAGCAATGACTTCCCATCCTGAAAGTTGGGTCAGTTAAGGAACAAGCAGAAAGAAAGGAGAAGGCACAGCTCTCTGGCTGAAAATGCTATTTAATTTAGTCCAACTTCTGGCCATTTGTACCTGAATTCTTAGTATGAAGAAGTACCTTATATTGAGTTACACAAGTAAATACATTTCCATCACGTGAATTTACTGTTCCTAGCTAGGAAGTACCATTTCCAAAAATCTTAAATTCTACACATTAAAATTTGCACACAAATACCAGAAGCAAGGGCTTGTCATCAAATGCATATGGGGTGGAACAGATTACACAGAAAAGATTTAGTATAAAAGGATACGAGCACTGATAGCTTCAGCATCTGAACACAGGAGTCTTTTTACTTCCTTTTCCACATCAGGAGATTCAGTGTACTGAACCAAAGTGGGGGAAGGGGGAATAACATTAAGGTCATTTAACACCCTGTGTTTTGCAGGCATGTCCTTTTCCTACATACAAATGAATTCAAATAATTAGGCCTCTTTAATATGCATACAAACAAATTTCAGCTTCAAATCATGCTATTTACAAAGGAATCTTTGACCAGGGTCTAGGTTTTTGTACAGTAAGCTTATGTTTTCCCCAAACAAATTACTTGAGACATTTAATCTTTTCAATCTGCAACTCTGTGTTAAAGACCTCTCTCAGAGGCACAGCCCTTAGGTCTCAGTTATTAACTATTTGCCCTGACCCATACTGGCAAAGAACTACAATTCCTTATTTGTTATTTAGAAGTGATTTGGTCTAAAGATCCAAATTCCCAGAGTTCACTTCTCCGCATCTTTATTATTAAAGATTTTCCTATAAAAACTAGGTCTTAGCTACATGTTCTCCCTTAAATCCAATTTTAGACAATTATCTCCACAGCAACCAATTCGTCATGCCACAAATAGAAATTAGAACTTTGAAGGGGAATATGCAATTGCAAACAACTGCTGGTAAAAGTGAACCCTGGGTTCCAAGAAATGGCTTTTAAAGTAAGTACCAGAGAAAAAAACAGATTAGAATACAGAGTCACTAGCCAAATTGTATCTTTTCCTCTAGGAGTTATCTTTTCCTCTAGGAGTTACATTAAACAGTGAATCCATTTTTAAGTGAATCAAATTCAGTCTCTGTGCATGGCAGTAGCAGTTAGAGAGAAGGCAGGCTTTAAAGGAAACTTTATGATTTCTTTGATTTGCTTGAAAGTAATAAGCAGTGAAATAAAACGCACTAAGGGTAAGCAATAAAGTTATATTATGATTACTCTACCTCAGGAAAGCTGACTTCTTCAATTTGTTTGAAATCAGGGGGCTACGAAATAAAACACAATAAACAATGAAGTTATATTACAATTGTTCTACTTCCCTAAAGCTTAAGGAATTCTAAAATTATTAACTTAGTTTTACATTCATTTAGTAGGCACTCAATAAATGCTGTTGACTGACAGTAGAGAAGTCAAGGCAACTGTGTTCATAGACTGAGAGATTCAATGCAGTAAAGCTGTCAATTCTCCCCAAATTGATCTATAGACAAGTTTAATGCAATTCCTACCAAAATTCCAACAAGGTTTTCTGTAGACACAGAAAAATTTTTCTAAACTTCAAACATACTCAAAAATTTATGTGGAAAGGTAAAGGTTCTAGAATGGCTAAAACAATCTTGACAAAGAAAAATAAAGAACAATCTTCTTGACCTCAAGACTTTTGTAGCTACACTGTGATATCAGCAGAAGGATCAACATATAGATCAATGGAACAGAACAGGGAACCCAGAAACAGACACGCACAAATATGCTCAAGTGATTTTTGACAAGGAATAAAAGCAATACAATGGAGGAAGGATAGACTTTTTAACAAATGGTGTGGGAGCAACTGGACATGCATAATGCAAGAAAAAAAATGAACCTTGAACTACGGGTGTTTGGGTGGCTCAGTTAGTTAACCATCTGCCTTCGGCTCAGGAAATGATCCAGGGCTCCTGCTCAGTGGGGAGTCTGCTTCTCCATCTGCCCCCTCCCCCCACTCATTCTCTCAATCTTTCTCTCGCTCACTATCTCTTTCTGAAATAAATTTTTAAAAATCTTCAAAAATTAGGTAAAAAATGGATTTCAGGCTTAAATGTAAAATGTAAAACTTTAGAAAAAAGGAAATAGGAGAAAATCTTCAGGATCTGGGCTAGCCAAAGAGTTCTTAAACTTGACACAATGGGAAGATCCCTAAAAGGAAAAATCAGAACTTTGGGCTTAACCAAACAAAAACTTTTGCTCTTTGAAAGACCCTGTGGAGAAGATGAAAAGACAAACTATAGACTAGGAGAACATATTTGCAAATTTCTACGTATCTGACAAAAGACTAGTATTTGGAATATTAAAAGAACTCTTAAAATTCGATAATAAAAAATTCATTAAAATGGGCAAAAGAGGGCGCCTGGGTGGCTCAGTGGGTTAAGCCTCTGGCTTCAATTCAGCTCAGGTCATGATCTCAGGGTCCTGAGGGATTGAGCCCTGCATCAGGCTCTGCTCAGCAGGGAGCCTGCTTCCCCCCCCCCCCCCGCCTGCCTCTCTGCGTACTTGTGATCTCTCTCTCTCTGTCAAATAAATAAATAAAATCTTTAAAAAAATGGGCAAAAGACATGAACAGACATTCCACTGAAGTGAAATATACGGGTAGCAGAAAAACATATGAGAAGGTGTTTGACATCATTAGCCATCAGGGAAATGCAAATTAATACCACAATGAGATCACTACACAGCTATCGGAACAGTTAAAATAAAAAATAGTGACAAACACCTAATTCTGGTAAGAATGTAGAGTAACTGGATCACATGTATACTGCTGTTGGGAATGTACAATGTTAAAGCCACTTTGGAAACAGTATGGTAGTTTCCTAGGAAACTAAACATGCAAGGGGCATCTGGGTGGCTCAGTCAGTTAAGCATCTGACTCTTGGTTTTGGCTCAGGTTGTGATCTCATATGGGTGGGGGGATCAGTGAGGAGCCTGCTTGAGTCTCCCTCTCCCTCTGCTCCTCCCCCCTTCCATTGGCATGTGCTCTCTCTCTAATCAAAATGTTTTTTTTAAGATTTTATTTATTTGACAGAGAGAGAGAGATCACAAGTAGGCAGAGAGGCAGGCAGAGAGAGAGGAGGAAGCAGGCTCCCTGCTGAGCAGGGAGCCCAATGTGGGGCTTGATCCCAGGACCCTGAGATCATGACCCGAGCCGAAGCCAGAGGCTTTAACCCACTGAGCCACCCAGGCGCCCCTAAATAAAATCTTTAAAAAAAAAAGATTCTTCCTTTCCCTCTGCCTCTCCCTCTTCTGAAAACAAAACATTCAAGTACCACAGGACCCAGCAATTGCACTCCTGGGCATTTATCCCAAAGATACCAATACTTATGTTCACACAAAAACCTGCTTGCGGCTTTATTTAGAATAGTAAAAAAACTGAAAACAACGCAGATGTCCTCCAATGGGTGCACAGTTCAACAAGCTATGCTACACCCATACGATGGAATACTACTCAGCAATGACAGGTGACAGGAACGAACTACTGATACATGCAACAACTTGCATGGATCTTAATGGAATTATGTTTAGTGGGGGGAAAAGCCAGTATTAAATGTTACACATTGTATGAGTTCATCTATATGACATTCTGAAAATGACAACATTAATGAGATGGAGAACATAACAGTGATTGCTGGGGGTTAGAGACTGAGGGAGTAGGGTAAGAGGGGGATGAGTATGATTATAAAAGGGCAATGGGGCGCCCGGGTGGCTCAGTCAGTTGAGCGTCTGACTCTTGGTTTCAGCTTGGGTCGAGATCTCAGGGTCTTGAGATCAAGCCTCACATTGGGCTCCACACTCAGTGGGGAATCTGCTTGAAGATTCTCTCCCTCTGCCCCTTCCCCCATTCACTCGTTCTCTCTAAAATAAATAAATAAATCTTAAATTTTTTTTCAAAAAGGGGCAAGATCCTTGTGGTAATGGAACTGCATAGTATTTTGACTTGTAGGCAGATACGCGAACATACACATGGGATAAAACTGCACAGAACTAAACATACACACACACACACGTAAAGGTAAAACTGGAGAAATTTGCATAAGATTGGTGAATCGTATAATATCAATTTCCTGTTTGTGATAAGGTACTGTAGTTTTGCAAAGAGGTACAATGATGAAAACTGGATAAAGAGTACATGGTATCTCTCTTTTATTTCTTTCACCTGCATGTGAACCTACAATTATTTCAAAATAAGAAGTTAATTGAAAAAAGAAGAAGCCAAGCCACAATAATCCTGTAGCTTGCCTAAGGTTCTCCAAGTCTGAGATAAGGTTAGAAATATAATTACAGTTCTCAATTCTCAGGTTCTGGATGGGTTCACTTTAAAACTAGATCTTGCAACTGAAAACTGAAAGCATTGGCAGAAGTTTCAAATTCATGACACATCCAGATCCCTAAATGATCAGGTCTGGTTTTTGTTCACTACAGAATCCCAACTGCTACCACACAGTGCCTGGCATTTAGCTCACAATAAATCTTTACTGAACATATAAAGGAATGAACAAATTAATCCCCACCTGACTGTGTCCCTTTCCTCCCCACTCATAATCCTCTTCACATCCACCCAACAGACACAGAAGTAGCATGCAACTAACCTTTTTTGTTGTTTTGTGGAACCTTTTCTTTCTGACATTCTTAAGTGGTGGAGTAACTAAAATAAATTCAACACAGTGAAATGTATATATGACTGTTGGTAGTCACACATCTATCTGAATTTGATAAAGAGAAAGGTCTAAAGCTACTGGCTCATGACAAGACCTGTTCCTTTAAGAGTGTCTGGATGCCTAATGAACCAAACACCTAAGTGTGGTAACAGGTCCCTGGTTCACAAGTAATTAGGATTTAGCCGATAAATGTAGTCAGCCAGAATGAGCAAGGGGCTGGTGACTTACTGCCATGCTTCCAGACATATTTTTTCTGTCTCTTTCTTTCATTTTTCCTGATTACTTTAAGATCAGTAGAGGTAACTGGTTCTTCCGGAGAAGAGTGGAGACCACCATCAGCAGTGCACACAAGCATCTACATTGAACAAAGATAAAGAAGTTGACTATGGTCACAAATCTTGGGTTAGTAATGAACTGTGATCATTTTTACTACCAGAAATCCTGGAGTGTAGAAGTAAGGAGAATGTTACTTGGCATTTCCAGAAAACCAAGTATAAATATACATCCATATTCATTCTTTCTGTCTGTCTCGGCAGCATTGTACATGGATTCTGGGTTTTGTTTTTATTTGTTTGTTTTAGCTCAAATGCTTACCACTGAAGAGGAAATATGTTCCAAACAAATATATCTTAGCATTTTGATTTAGAGGACAAACAAGTAATCAACAGATAAGGTGATGAAAAAGAACAAACATAAATCTCCAGAGTTCACAGAATCTTGCTTTAGCAGAAAGTTCAGAAGATCCCAGATCCTCATTTTTTTTTCAGATGAAAATTATCATAAATGGCAAACAAACCTTCATTAGCTAAAAGTTATTTAGATAAAATTAAGTAGTCAAAAGTTATGGATCAAACACCAGACCAGAACATGACATTGTATTTCTCTGCAATTGAGTTGGAATTAGAAATGATAAGCAGCCATTCACCAAGTGGGAAGGAGCACTGAAAGAAAAAGTAGGGAGGAAGGGATTCCTTGAAGGATGTAAGAGCTAGTAGATTAAGAAATTTCGTCCATACCTGAGAGATATCTGCTGTTTTATAAAAAGTTTTTTTATCAAGAGTTTTCAGGCTTCCAATAACGCATGGCAAATTAACCATCTTTGCAGTTAGTGAGACATCTTCTACCTCAACAACTGCATGACGTCCATCAGCTGAAGAGAGATAGGAAAAATTAAACTTGGTATCTTCCCAATGCATTCTAAGCTTTCTAGAGTTTGAGTAATGAAGACTTAGGTGGGACAGACTAGTCTTTCAGTGAAACTTACTATTTCTCATCATGCTAGAATTGTGTATGTAATTAGTAACTTCCCAGAGAAAAGAAGGCAGGGTATATGTTTATGCCACTCAATCCAAAGGTATCTAAGTTTTTGTGTAATCACTGTGAACTAAATGTGGATGAAGTGTTGTTTTGGTCTCCTCCTGAAAGGCAAGCTCCATTCAAACCCATTCATTCTGACACCATTAGAAGCACTCACTTATGTCCTTGCACATGGTTATTTTCAAAGGGTCGAGTGAAGGAAGGGTTGATCCCAGAATGGGGTGCTGGTAAATCTGAAGTTATAATCTCTAGTTACCTTCACAAAGATATCATTCTATACAATATCCATATATGGTAGTAATATATATATATACACACATATATATACATATATATGTATATATATACACACATATTCATATGCTGACAACCCTGATTCCTGCCCAGATGTCTCAAACATGAATGTCCCTTAACACAAGATTCAAGTGAAATCTTCTAACAGTAAGTGAAAAAGAAAAATGCAGAATGATATTGGACAGATTCTTTTTGTGTCTTTAATTCTTTAAAGTAACTTTAGGGTCCTGGGATCAAGCCCCACATCGGGCTCCCTGCTCAGCAGGAAAAGCCTGCTTCTCCCTCTCCCACTCCCCCTGCTTGTGTTTCCCTCTCTCACTCTCTCTCTCTCTCTCTCTGTCAAATAAATAAAATTAAAAAAAATAAAGTAACTTTAAAGATGTAGATGATTTAAATGTTGGTATTGTGTATAAAAATTTTGTCTGTAAGGAAACAGGAGGAGAAACAATTATTATTAGTTATCTTTGGCATTACATCGGGGCCCTGCAAAGGAGAAGTTCACTCTTTTTGAACTCTTCTGTTTTATTTGAATTTTCTAACCATGAACTTGTATTACCTTTTTAAAAATGTTAATAAGGGCTACCTGAGTGATGGTATTATAGACCATTTTAAATTTTCTTCTTTACACACTTCTCTGTATTTAAAACAAACCTAATACATATGATTTAACAGAGAGAAAGATATGTCACTTTTATAAACAAAGAAGAGTATTCATTTGTTATTCCCCCGGACAGTCGGAAATCACAAAGCCTGTATGTAGGAGACAAACAGCAATATACGAATCACTCAACTGGCCCCCATGTTTTTCCTTATATACACTGTAATAATTACCTCAAATTACATAATTTCTACTTCCTTTCCTCATTAAGAATCTAGGAAAGGGACTTAAGGCTTCTTAAGACTTCTTAGAGTCTATCAAGGCAGAGACCATATCCTTAGGATCTAGTATAGTGTCTGGCATATAGCAATCCCATAATAAATCACTGTTCAATGTATGGTAAATGGATACTAACTACTTACGAGATAAGTCAATTTTGAGTTTATCCTTCATGGCAGCACTTCCAGAATGTAGCTTCTTCCTGACAGCAGATGCATGTTCCTAAAAAGAAGGGAGGGTGAAAAATCAGAAGGATGAAGTGTCTACTTGGCAACTAATAGAAGAGATGTGTCACAGACAGTCCTCCCTTAAATAAAACCTTAAAACTCCCCAATATTAAGAACAATGCTACGCACCATGGCATACCGTGCACTGTGTAAGACAAGTTAGGATGAGGCTGACTCTAGTCTCAGTGTCGCTTCTTAGTAGCTACAGTTAATGCCTTCTTCTAGCTCTACATTCCTGCCCTTCAGTTGTAGTTGCTAAGGAAAGGCTTAAGCTTCAGTTTACTGGGTATATTAAATTGGGAAAATACCTTTCTGAAACCCGTCTTTAATACAGCTTGCTTAGACTACATAGTACTTGAATGCAGGTATCAAAGGGAGAAGAGACCCTAACACAATGTTAAGATGAGCTTCAACAGCCTGGCATGGTGATGAATTTGAGGAAATAGTGATGGTCCCCCTCTCTGCCCCTTTGGAGGTGACAGAAAGGATTTTTAAAAGTCTTAATCTTGGCTGTCCAGTGAACAGGCCGTTAGCACCTCTGGTAAGTGACTGAATCCCTCACTGTCACAGCCGTTTGCCAGGAAATCAGCCCACATGATAGGCAGCATGTACAGGATGAAAGAAATTCTGGTAAAAGAGTACACACTAGGATAGGACTGTTGAATAGAAAGCGATTCCTGGGAAACAAGTATTCTTAGTTTTTATAGCATACCTTAATAGAAGTGCCACAGAATCCAAACAGGGTAATACATTTGCAATGAAGATATTTGGTCTGAGATACAAGGGTTTCTTACCGGAGGCAGACGCAATATAAACTGGTTCTCAATTTCGTGAGGAGGTTCATCCTGGCTTTTACTCATCTCTTTGTTTTTGAGTTCATGAAAGCAAAAACAAAATCAAAAAGTGACCAAAAACTCGTCTTTCTCCCTCTGCTGACCACTTCTGGTAGCACTGGTTACATCATACAAGATCTTGCCCATAACCCTCACTGGAATGATGTGTGCACAGCTCTGAAGTATCTTATTTGACATAATCTGATTATTTCTAAAAGCCACCTCATCTCCCCTCCAATATATGCAGATTTTCCAAGGAAAGCCCAAATTACACGATAACAAATGAAGTAATAGTTGTTATGAAACATGATTTAGTTGTCTTAATGATATTCTTACACTGTTAGGTAAAGGATCACAATTCATCAACTCAATGGTGGCTGCCGAAGCAAATTACATGCCTCCACAGGGAAGAGTGCCAACCAAAGGCCAAAATCAACCAAAACCATGGGCAGAAATGTTCTATGATGAACAGCATATTTTTTTAAATTTTTTATTAACATATAATGTATTATTTGCTTCAGGGGTACAGGTCTGTGAATCATCAGTCTTATACGATTCACAGCAGTCACCATAGCACAAACCCTCCCCAGTGTCCATAACCCAGTTACTCTACCCCTTCCTCCACCCCCTGGAAACCCTGTTTGTTTCCTGAGATCAAGAGTTTCTTATGGTTTGTCTCCTTCTTGGTCCCATTTTATTTCATTTTTTCCCTCCCTACCCCCCATTAACCCCCACCGTGCCCCTCAAATTCCTCATATCAGAGAGATCATATGATAACTGTCTTTCTCTGATTGACTTATTTTGCTTAGCATAATACCCTCTAGTTCTATCCATGTCATTGCAAATGGCAGGAATTTGTTTTTTTTGATGTCTGCATAGTATTCCATTGCAATATATATACCACATCTTCTTTATCCGTTCATCTGTTGATGGACATCTAGGTTCTTTCCATTGTTTGGCTATTGTGGACATTGCTGCTATAAACATTCTAAACAGCGTAATTTTTAACATTTCATTCACCTTAATGGATTAGTAGGAATTAAGCCCATGGGAGAGCAGGTAGTTTTACAACTCTAAAGTCAGCATCAATGGCTCTGAGCTATCTTGGAGAAAAGTTAGGAGTCCAGTCCTTATGGCTAGGCCATCTATATGAGTACACTTAAGTTCATGGAATAGACAGTTTCTTGAAGGGGTGATATGAAAGATCAGAAAACCCAATTAATCAGTTCATTAGTTACATTTACTGCACACATTCTATATGCCATATATGCCAGGCACTTCACTGTATTATGTCTATTATTTCATTTAGTCCTCACAATGACCACTTACTTGAAATACCCTTAAAAGTTATTTAAAGGAATCCTAAGATGGATCCCTTTATTAAAAAAAAATCTTCCCTAAAGTGAATAATCTCATCACTATTCATCTTTATTTTTAATTTAACTTTTCATCTATTTGGGATATATCTGTAAGTGACTTGCATGTTGGGTTTTAGGGCTCACTCTTCTGAGGAAATTTTTCTCAAAAGGTGGAGAGAAAGCAATATACATATATGAAACCTGACAAGGTCTTCCTATGCTCTAAGGACATTATGCTATACACCAAGTTATAAAATCTTATACCTTAAGTTAGAGTAAAATCTCCAGTTAAGCACAGCTCCCAATACTCTGTAAACCATTTGAATCTCATTTAAAAGCATTGGAACTATTTTTAAAAACACAGGCAAGTGAGTCTGAGACCCTATTATGGTGAAATCATTCACCAGTCCTTTAGTATGACTTCAGAAACTACCAGAAAGGCATAGAAAGCAAAAGAGAGGTCAGCAGTGTGAAAGGAGACACCCAGAATGAAAGATTTTTTGTGATAGTCAATTCTTTTCCTGCTTATATAAAATTATATATATATATATATATACACACACACACACACACGTTATGTATGTATATACACACAGAGAGAGATACAGAAACTGAATGTGAACATAGGGAAAATTAATTAAATTAAATAAAAATCTTGGAGTTGGGCACACTGCCTAACAGAACGAAAAATAGCAAATACAAGGTTGGGGGAAGAAATACAGATTATTTGAAGAACTAGCTGCTAAGCAAGATTTTATCAGATCAGAAGCAACTTTTAGATTTTTCAGCAGAACTAAGACTAGGGCATTTTGTTCATTTCAATGCCTTTTGGGCAACTCCTCTCTTAAGAAAGAATGTAAGAATCAAAACTATTTCAGAGAAGGTGGACACCCCTAGTTGATATGGGTTTTAATTAGTTGTAAAATTTGTTACCGTTTACCTTCATTTACCCAATGAACCGGGTGTATCGTATTTCTTTTAAGAAAAGGCATCCATTTTTTTCAGACAAGTACTCTTTGATAAGTAATTAAACTAACAGGGCCGCTCTCCACCATTCACCCCCAGCCCCATCTCGTTTCAGCGCAATCAGAACTGGAATTAGAATTATAGCTAGCTGGAGGGTGCCTAACAGCATGCTCCAGGCAGCACAAGTCAGCAACAAGCCTAAATGGGTATTTTCTCAAGTTCATAGCCGCTGGCTGCAATTTGGAAGCAATGACCACTCCATCCTTATCCCAGGGGCACTCAGCTTCCAAGGAAGAGCCCAGCTCCTAGGCTCTGATCCAGTTTCCCTGGAAAACCTCCCGCGGGACCCAGGGTCCCCAGCCTTCGCGCCTCGCCGTCCAGGCGGGTTGGGGAGGGAAACGCGGCGAGCAGGAGCTGGGCGCAGACCCGGCCGGGGAACCCTCTGAAGCCCGAACTCACCCGCTGCTCCGCTGACTCGCGCCAGGACCGGAAAAGCAGCGCGGGGGGAACCCGCC
>LNAC01000588.1:686338-730205 GCA_002007465.1 Ailurus styani
CCCCGTCCCCCCAACCCCATCGTCAAATAAATCAAATCTAAAAAAAAAATTCAAGGGAAAAATTCCTTTTTTGGTAACTGAAATAGCTGAGTGATGGTGTTTTGAACCATATAGATAATGTGAATTATGTCATTAACTTCCCTTGTGATAGCTGTTAGGAAGCTCAGAACCAATTTTACAACCCACCTCAAACAACTGTGAACTTTATTGGCATATGCCGATCTTTCTGTTATCTTAAATAACCATATTCTCTCCCAATCCCCTAATTATTTTAACACTGAAAGCTGCTTCAAAACGTTTTTATTTTTTTTAAGTAATCTCTACAACCCATTGTGGGGTTCAAACTCAAGATCCTGAGATCAAGAGTCTACCTTGGCAGAGGTAGACTGACTGAGGTAGCCAGGTATCCCTCAAAACTTTAAAAAGAATCAGAGGGGCACCTGGGTGGCTCAGTCAGTTAAGTGTCTGCCTTGGGCTGAGGTCATGATCCCAGGGGCCTGGGATAGACAAACCGGTGTAGAGCTCCCTTCTCCATGGGGAGCCTCCTTCTCCCTCTCTCTCTGCCTGCAGAATGTGCTCTCTTTCTCTGTCAAATAAATAAATAAAATATTTTTTAAAAGAGAGAGAGAATCAGAGAAGTGCCTGGCTGGTTCAGTCAGTAGAGTGTGTGACTCTTGCTTGGGAGTCCTGAGTTCAAGCTCCACTTAGGTGTAGAGATAACTTTAAAAATAGTAAATGAGAGCCAGATATAAATAATAGATAAATAAAAATGCTCTGACAGAATTTTTATGGGGAATATCCATATAGATAGAGGAAGGGAACATACTAACTGCTCACATATAAATTCAATCATCCAACAAATGATAGTTGAGAATCTCACGTGCCAGACTTGATTTTAAACATTTATTAGATGTTGAAATATGGTAAGAATTTAGTGGAACGAGGCAAAAATTACCCTTAAGATACAGGCATACATATATGTAATTTTTCCTGTATTGCCAGATTTCCATCCCCTTCTTAAGGACGAAGGGGATGGAAATGTGCAAGAAGGAAAAGGGCATGAAAATTTTGGTTTCTTTTGCTGGAAGAGAGCTGATCCAAGAAGTAGCACGATGTACAGATAAAAATCTATCACATGCATATTATCATATTGTCAAATACATACAGAATATATTTCTGGGCTCTGTTCTGTCATGTTGCTGTCTTTCCAATAAGTTCTTCTGGACCCCATCCTCTCCCCCAAATATGACTTTGATCAGTTTCATCACTGTAACAAATATCCGGTTGCATGTACTCCTTCAACAGAAATGTACTGAGTTATGTGCCAGAAACCATTCTAAGGTTAATAATAGCTAACATTCATTGAGCACTTATTAGATGCTAAGCACTTTGTATGTATTATTTCATTTAACCCTTACTTACAGTTGCTCTGTGAGTTTGGTGTGACTATGATCCTGGGTTTTTTTTCCAGATAAGTAAACTGATATTTGGAAAGGTTAATTAACTTGACTCATGTCACACATGCAGTAAATGGTGGAGGCAATATGTAATTTAATCCCAGGTCCCTTGACTGTGTGGATGTTTACAAAGGCTTTCTCTACACAATTAGATGTACAGTTATTCCCCCATTTTCTGCTCTCCCCAGCCCCTAGTAACTTCTGTTCCACTTTCCATTTCTATGAATTTGCCTATTCTAGGTACTTCATTTAAGTAGAATCGTATAATATTTGTTCTCTTGTATCTGGATTCTTTCACTTACTCATACAATGAGTTGGGAAGTATTTTCTCCTCATATATTTTGGAATAGTTTGAGAAATGTAGGAGTTAATATGCTTAATGTTTGGTAGAATTAATTAGTGAGGTCATCTGATTCAGAGTTTTTCTTTGTTGGGAGGTTTTTGATATTGACTTAATCTCCTTACTGGTAATAAATCTGTTGAGATTTTCTACTTCTTTATAATTCAGTTTCAGCAGCTGTGTGTTTCTAGGAATTTTTTCCATTTCATCTAGGCTGTCCAACTTGCTGATATACAACTGTTAATAGCATTCTCTTATAATCCTTTTTATTTCTGTAAAATTGACAGTAGCGTCCCCAACTTCTTTCTGATGTTATTAATTTAAGTCTTCTCTTTTTCGTCTTAGCCTAGCTAAAGATTTTTCAATTTTGTTGTTATTTTCAAAGAATCTACTTTTGGTTTCATTGCTTTTCTCTATTGTTTTTCTATTCTCTATTTTATTTATCTCTGCTCTAATCTTTATTATTTCCTTCTTTCCTACCTTTTGGTTTAGTTTGTTCTTCTTTTTCTTTTTCCTTAAAGTGTAAAGTAAGATTGTTGATTTAAAATGTTTCTAAATGTGTTTTTAGCTAAAACTTTCCCTCTTAGCACTGCTTCTGCTACGTTCCATACGTTTATTATTTTGTGTTTTCATTTTCATTGGTCTCAAGTTATTTTCTAATTTTCCTTGTGATTTCTTTTTTAGCCCAATAGTTATTTATTCTGCCAATCTTTCTGCCTTTTTGACTGAAGCATTTAATCTATTTGCATTTAAAGTAATTTCTAATAAGGAAGGACTTCTGGCATTTTTTTTAAAGATTTTATTTATTTATTTCACAGAGGGAGAGAGATCACAAGGAGGCAGAGAGGCAGGCAGAGAGAGAGAGGGGGAAGCAGGCTCCCTGCTGAGCAGGGAGCCCGATGCGGGCCTCAATCCCAGGACCCTGAGATCATGACCTGAGCCGAAAGCAGAGGCTTTAACCCACTGAGCCACCCAGGCGCCCGACTTCTGGCATTTTGCTATTTGTTTTCTACATGTCTTATAGGGGGGTTTTTTTGTCCCTGATTTCCCTTTGTGTTTACTTCATTTTTTGTAGTGACATGTTTTGGTTCCCTTCTCATTTCCTTTTGTATATATATTCTATAGATCTTTTCTTAGTGGTTACCTTGGGGGAGTACATAGAACATCCTAAAGTTATAAAAATCTAATTTTAATTGATGCTGACTTGATTTCAATTGCATAAAAATTCTACTTCTATTTATATCTCTGTCCTACCCTTTATGTTCTTAATCTCACAAATCACACCTTTATATATTGTGTGTTCAATAACATAGACTTACAATTATTATGTGTTTGTCTTTTAAATGCTGTACAAGATGAAAAGAGGAGTTACGAACCAAAAATATGATAATACTGGCTTTTGCATTTGCCTCTGTAGCTACCTTTGCTTTGTTCATTATTTGATCATATGGCTTTGAGCTACTGTCTAATGTCCTTTCATTTCAGCCTGAAGGACTTTAGCGTTTCTTGTAGGGCAGGTCTAAATCAGTTTTTTATTTATCTGGGAATGTCTTAATTTCCACTTAACTTCTGAAGTGTAGTTTGACAGATACAGAATTCTTGCCTGACAAGTTTTTTTTCCAGCACTTTGAATATGTGACCCCATTGCTTCTTGGCCTGTAGATTCATGTATTTCTTCAAATTTGGGAAGTTATCAGCCATAATTTCTTCAAATATTCTTTATTCCCCCCTTTCTTCTCTCCCTCTGGAAATCCCATTATGTATATGTTAATATGTTTGATAGTGTCACAGCAGTTCCTTAGGCACTATTAATTTTTCTTCATTCTTTTTTCTTCCTGCTCCTGAGAGTGGATAATCTGGATTGATCTATCTCCAATTTCACTGACTCTTTCTTCTTCTTGCCTAACCTTGCTCAAAGCTTACTTCTCTGGGGGATTTTTCTTTTTTTAATTTTTCTTTTATTTATTTTTAAATATAAATTCAATTAATTAACATATATTATTGATTTCAGAGGTAGAGTTCAGTGATTCATCAGTCTTTTCTTTTTAAGATTTTACTTATTTATTTCACAGAAGGAGAGAGATCACAAGTAGGCTGAGAGGCAGGCAGAGAGAGAAGAGGAAGCAGGCTCCCCGCTGAGCAGGGAGCCCAATGCGGGCCTCGATCCCAGGACCCTGAGATCATGACCTGAGCTGAAGGCAGAGGCTTTAACCCACTGAGCCACCCGGGCGCCCCATCAGTCTTATATAATACCCAGTGCTCATTACATCACATGCCCTCCTTAATGTCCATCACGCAGTTACCCCATCCCCCCTCCCCCCAGCAACCCTCAGTTTGTTTCTTATGATTAAGAGCCTCTTATGGTTTGTCTCCCTCTGATTTTGTCTTGTTTTATTTTTTCCTCTCTTCTCCTCTGTTTTGTTTCTTAAATTCCACATATGAGTGAGATCATATGATAATTGTCTTTCTCTGACTTATTTCGCTTAGCATGATACTCTCCAGTTCCATCCATGTCCTTGCAAACGGCAAGGTTTCATCTTTTTTATGGCCGCATAATATTCAATTGTGTATATATGCCAGATCTTCTTTATCCATTCATCTGTCAGTGAACATCTAGGCTCTTTCCATAGTTTGCTATTGTGGACATTGCTGCTCTAAGCATTGGGGTGAAGGTGGCCCTTTGGATCACTACATTTGAATCTTTGAGGTAAATGCCTAGTAGTGCAATTGCTGGGTTATACGGTAGCTCTATTTTCAACTTTTTGAGGAACCTCCATATTGTTTTTCAGAGTGGCTGCCCCAGCTTGCATTCCCACCAACAGTGTAAGAGGGTTCCCCTTTCTCCACAACCTGTCCAATATTTGTTGTTTCCTGACTTGTTAATTTTAGCCATTCTGAGAGGTGTGAGGTGGTAGCTCATTGTGGTTTTTTGATTTGTATTTTCTAGGAAATTTTTCATTTTACTTATTGTACTTTTCAACTCCAGAATTTCTTTTTGGTTCCTTTTTATAATTTCT
The DNA here is from genome assembly GCA_002007465.1 of Ailurus styani. Lineage (NCBI taxonomy): Eukaryota > Metazoa > Chordata > Mammalia > Carnivora > Ailuridae > Ailurus > Ailurus styani. The sequence goes on from LNAC01000588.1 coordinate 691,153, forward strand.
ATCTCTTTATTGATAATCTCTATTCCGTTTGACACTGTTCTACTGGTTTCCTATAATTCTTTGCTTTCAGCTTCCTTTAGCTATTTGGACATATTTAAGACAGTTGATTTAAAGTCTTTGTCTAGTAAATCCAATGTTTCTTCTTGGAGCTTCTTCAGGAAGTTTCTATTAATTTGTTTTTACCTGTGAATGGGCCATACTTTCTGCCTTTTTTGCATGCCTTGCAGTTTTTGTTGAAAACTGGATGTTCTAAATATTATCATATGGCAGGCCCTTGAAATATTATTATCCCCACTCCCCAAGGTTTGTTTTTGCTTCTTGGTGTAGGTGGTTGTTGTTTGTTTGTTTAATAGTCTAAACTATTTTTGTAAAGTCTCTGTTCTGGGATATGGCCAATGAATCTTGTATTCAATTAGCTTAGTGGTCAACTAGTATTTCAACAGAATTTCCTTAAATGTCTGGAGTCAAGAAAAGAAAAACAGAAGAGGAAAAAGAGAAAGAAAAAAAATAGTCTCCAAATTTTTGCAGACTGGCTCTGTGTTGGGGGACTCTTTCAATGCTTAGTCAAACCCATTTACAATTCTATGTTAGCCTTCAGTTCTTGCTTGCACAAATCCTGAAGGTCAGCAGAAAAGAAACTTGGGACTTCTCAGGCCTTTTCGGAGCATATGTGCAGCTCTGGGCATGCATGTGGCTTTCTCAATTTCCCAGCATATATGAGAGCTATTAAAAACTCTTATTCTCCCACATATTTCCTTTCACAGCCTCTTCTATCTCAGGCTTTTCAACCTATCTATTGGTTGTCCTGATTATTTTTTTTCAAGATTTCATTCATATATTTGACAGAGAGAGACACAGCACGAGAGGGAACACAAGCAGGGGGAGTGGGAGAGGGAGAAGCAGGCTTCTGGCCGAGCAGGGAGCCCGATCATGACCCTGGGATCATGACCCAAGCCCAAGGCAGACGCTTAACGACTGAGCCACCCAGACGCCCTGGTTGTCCTGATTATTATCCCCTTCCTAGGCTGCTCCAGACAATACGTCTGTCTTTAAATGCTTTTAGCAAAAGCTACCCAGGAAGTCCTGGGAATGCTCTAAGTCAGGTGAAATAAAGGCAGGGCCCTTACACCAGCCCTTGAGGCAGCCACTAGTCTGGTTGAAACACACAGCCACAGTCTTTGGAATAAGGTCCATATTGCTCACTCTGGTGGTATCAACTTCTGCCAGGAGTGCAGGATGTCATCTTCCTGGATGCTGGGGAACTGGGGAGTGGGAAGTTGCTAGGCAGGTGATCAGAAACACCACTGCACTCCTTTACTTAAACATAGCCACTTCTTTTAATTAAGCTTTTCTCTGCCTTTTTTTAAGTTTTTCACCTGATTCCAGAGTTCCATAAAAGTTGACAGTTTTTAATTATTTGTTTTGTGGAGATATGGAATCCTGGAATTCCCTAGTTTGCAATTTTTGGTGATGTCACTCAACAAGCATAGTTGCTGTAAATGTGTTATTATCTCCCACAGTTCTTATAGAGCTAATTTTGAGAGTGTTTGCCAGTTTTTTTTCCCTGCTTTTGTGAAGAGAAGGACTTTTGGAGTTTCCTACTCTGTCATTTTTGCTAATGTCACTCAAACACAGGAATTTTTTGTATCTGGACGAATTGCCCATCCCTGTATTTTATCCCACCAGAGAATCATTGCTGGAAGGAAACAATGTCTGGCCACTCTGATTTCTATACTGGCCTAGTGTTGGTTCTCAGCCCCAGCATTTTCACTGGAGGAAGCTCTATCTTAAAGAAGATAGGACTTATTAAAATGACCAGCAGCATTTTTATTAGAGCAATCTCTACATTTTTAGAAAAAGATTATTTAGGGGCACCTGACTGGCTCAATCAGAAGATCATGCATCTATTGATCTTGGGGTTGTGAGTTCAAGTCCCATATTGGGTGTAGAGATTACTTAAAAATAAATAAACTTTCAAAAATAATAAAAATAAAAAGGTTATTTAGTTTTTCTTCTCTCCCTTTTGCTTTTCTTTCTGTTTGCACATTTTCTTCCTTTTACTTGTCTGTATTTTCCTGTTTCTTTGTGGTTAATATGCACATCAATTTTATAATCAGAAAAAAATCAAACTTTTTAAAAAACAGGTAAATATCTTGTTTCATAAATGGAATAAAAGAAGTTTCATGAATGTGATAGGAAAACATCAAAGCTCCTTATTAATGCTCATAAAGAACAGTTACATTTTTCTTTTTTTTTAAAGATTTTATTTATTTATTTGTCAGAGAGAGGGGTAGAGAGCACAAGCTGGCAGAGTGGCAGGCAGAGGCAGAGAGAGAGAAGCAGGCTCCCCACTGAGCAAGGAGCCCGACACAGGACTCGATCCCAGGATGCCGGGATCATGACCCGAGCTGAAGGCAGCCGCTCAACCGAGTGAATCACCCAGGCGTCCCCAGTTACATTTTCAATTGTCTTTTCACCTGAGGAAAAATATAAATAGTTGCATTATTACTTTATTATATCACAGTGTTCTAGAATTGATAGTTAACAATTCTTGGCCTTTCTTTAGGTCATGGTGGTCATACATACCTGAAGGAATGGTTCTGGTGGGTTGAACTAATATTCAGTAAGCACTCTTCAGTTTTTAACCTATTGGAATTGTATTTAATCCAGCACTCATACTAAAAAATTTTTTTTTATTTTAAAATAAAAAATATTATTTTTTCCAGAGATCACAGTCAGGTTTAGAATAAGCCAACAAAGATTCAGGATTTCTCTTTTTTCTCAGATATTTTCAGTAAATTCTCATTTCCTTCTGTAATTACCTGTATACTCATATACACAGAAATAGTCACATAAATATTACTTACTTTTCTATAATAAAAAATTATCTCAAGAGTCTATTTCTGTCTCTGCCCTACATTCAGATCCATTTCTGTATAGCTAAGTCAAGAGCAAGTTTAACTTCAGCTCTCACTGACTTGACATAGTTGAGTCTCACTGTTCAAGGCCTACACTAGGGGTAAACAACTTTCCCAGAAAAAGGTCTCCAAATGAAGGAGCATGCTGGGAACAAATAACAGAAAGAGATAAGGATAACGTTGATGTCAGACTCTAGAAATTCAGACTGTCTGTGAACCTTTCAATAAAATCCTGCCTTTTTGGTCTTCTCTTCTGGCAGAAATAGAGCTTTCTTAATCATAGTGAAATAGAAATTAAATGCTTATCTACTGCTCTGGAAAACATGATGTATTTTCTCCTCATTTATTAGTCATTTGCACGTATTTGCAGATACTTTGATTGGTGGTCATAACATGTTAGAAATTATCAACCTAAAAAAACTATCAATCATGGCTCACTGGAATAATGATAACTACTAGGGCATCAGTAAGAACTATCTTATTTTATAGCCCATGCGGAATTTTTTTAATTGGGAAAAAATAGCACTAAACTGAAATTTTGTAGATGTTAAGAGTTTATATAGCACAAGTGTATGTATAAGATCTTTTGTTTTTTATTTTTTAAAGATTTTTGTTTATTTATTTGACAGAGACAAAGTGAGAGAGGGAACACAAGCAGGGGGAGTGGGAGAGGGAGAAGCAGGCTTCCCGCTGAGCAGGAAGCTCGATGCGGGGCTCAATCCCAGGGATTGGGATCATGACCTGAGCTGAAGGCAGATGCCTAACGACTGAGCCACCCAGGCACTCCAAGAGGTTTTTTTTTTTTTTTAAGATTTTATTTGTTTATTTGACACAGAGAGAGAGAGAGAGAGAGAGAGAGAGAGAGAGAGAGAGAGACAACACAAGCAGGGGGAGAGGGAGAGGGAGAATCAGACTCCCCACTGAGCAGGGAGCCCAATGTGGGGATCGATCCCAGGACCCTGGGATCATGAGTTGAGCCGAAGGCAGACACCTAACGACTGAGCCACCAAGGCACCCCAAGAGCTTTTGATTCTTTACATGGGCTGGATTTGACTTGAAGAAGTGTAATGTATGTAAAAAATAGTACAGATATGCCAAGTTTTGTTTATAGTCGTGTTCCCTCACTTAGTCATGAACTTTATGTCTCCTTTGCAGTGGGAATTGGAACAGCTACCAATTTTGTAGCCTGTGCCTTTGCCCTAGAGCACACTGAGTAGATTAGTCATGTAAGCAGAATTAAGATGCTTTATCTGGGACTTCTGTTAACATCATCATAATTTTTACTCTATCTTTCTGATTCTTATTTTTGATTTTTGTACTCACAAATTAGTTCTGACAGTATTTTACTTCTCCCAAAGAAGGTCTTTTATTATCCTTATCTCTTTATTTAGAAGAAATTTTAAATTTTAGAGTGTTTAGAAGATACAATATATTTCAACGAATATTTGCCCTTATATAAAGCCCTCCAACTATAACACTGCTTAAATTTTTAATTCTACAATAACATTTCTTAAGTTAATTTATCTGTCTTACATGCCCTTTGCTGCTTCTTACTTTGTTCCATTTCTATTGGTCTATTGGACTAATATTCTAATGGTCTGTAGGACCATTTTTATTCCTATCAGCCATTTTTATCCCTATCAAAACACTAGGAAAAAAATCTATATAGTATAAGGAAATTGAAGTGGCCTTGGTCATTTTTACCAGAATTTTTCCAAGAATTGCCTAGCCTATGTCTGGTTTATTTACTTTTCATCTGTTTCACTCTAGTTCAATTTTATCTTCCTACTTTTCAATGAATAATCGAATATGCATGGAGGGATGGACTGCATCCTGTGTTCTGGACTCTACAGTAATAGTGATCTATGCCCAACAGGGGGAGCAGAATTCTACCTTGTCACAGATGGTGGAAAAGCTGAAAGATCCAGATACTGACTGAAGAAACTAAAACATGATTTCTAGTTAAAAATCACTTCAAAATTTTTTCAAGTTAAACTATGACCAAATATGGTTTATTCTGATAATGTGGGTGGTTAGATATAAGAAAATCTATCATCATAATCCATTATATCACCAAATTAAAGGAGAAAGCCTTATGATCACATTTATAGTGAAAAGGAATTTGATAAAATTATGCAAGAATTCCTAAAAAAAACTCTAAGTAAAAGAGGAATAGGAAAAAAAACCCTAAATAATAAGAGGGTTTTGTTTTGTTTTGTTTTGTTTTGTTTTTACCAAAAACCAACAATGAAGAGTATCCTAAGTAGCAAAAGACAAAGCATTTTGTTTAAAAGCAGGAACTATACAGGGGCACCTTGGTGGCTCAGTCGGCTAAGCGTCTGACTCTTGGTTTTGGCTGAAGTTATGATCTCATGCGTCATGAGATTGAGCCCCACATGGGACTCTGCACTCGGTGGGGAGTCTACTTGAGAGTCTTTCCCTCTGTCCCTCCCCCCACTCATTTTCTCTCTTTCTCTAAAATAAATAAATATATCCTTTTTAAAAACCAGGAACTATACAGATATTCCTACTACTGTTATTATTCAACATTGTTTTAGATATTTTATACCTGTACTGTTCAATATGAGAGCTACTAGTCATATATGGCTATCTACATTTAAATTAATTAAATTAAATAAAAATTTCAATGTAGTTCTTTGGTCTCAGTAGGCACATTTAAAGTGCTCAGTAGTTACATGTGTCTAGTTGCTACTATATTAGACAGCACAGCTATAGAACATTTCCATCCTCACAGAAAACTCCACTAGACAGTGCTGTTCTAGAGAATGAAGAAGGTAAGAAAATCTGTGTATATACTGTGAAAGATGAGATTAAATGATCTTTTTTTGGCTAATGTATCCTTATATACATAGCAAACCCAAGACTTCAGTAACAAAAACTCTATAAATAATAAAAGTAATTTGGATTCAAGATAAATGCACAAAAATAAACAATTTTCTGTACCGTAGCTATACATACCTAGAAATGGAAATGAGAAAAATATCACAGTTACCATAGCAGAAAAAAAGAACCCTTAAGCCAGACAGACAAATACATATACTGCATGATTTCACCTATATGTGGAATCTGAAAAAGTCAAGCTCATAAAAACATTGTAGAATAGTGACTCCCAGGGTGTGGGGAGAGGATGTGGGGTAAATACAGAGATGTTGGTTAAAGAGTTCAGAAGTTCATTAATGTAGGATAAATATATTCTGGATATCTAATATCTAGCATGGCTACTATAGTTAGTAATACTGTATTGTATTCTTGAAATTTACTAAGGGATTTTTTAAGTGTTTATGTAAATTCCAGTTAGGTACCACACAGTGTAATTTTAGTTTCAGATGTACAATATAGTGATTCAACACTTCCATACATCACCTCGTGTTCATCACAAGTGCACTCCCTAATCCCCATCACCTATTTCATCCATTCCCCCCCATCTCCCCTCTGGGAACCATCAGTTTGTTTTTTATAGTTAAGAGTCTGTTTCTTGATATGCCTCTCTCTTTTTTCCCCTTTGCACGTTTGTTTTGTTTCTTAAATTCCACATATGAGAGAAATCATGTGGTATTTGTCTTTCTCTGACTTACTTCACTTAGCATAATGCTGTCAGCTCCATCCATGTCATTGCAAATGGTAAGATTTCATTCTTTTTGATGGCTGAGTAATATCCCAATGTGTGTGTGTGTGTTTGTGTGTGTGTGAGAGTATGTGTGTGTAACACGTCTTCCTTATCCATTCATCAGTCAGTGGACACTTGGGTTGTTTCCATAGTTTGGCTATTGTAGATAAGGCTGCTATAAACATCCTGGGATGCATGTAGCCCTTTGAATTAGTATTTTTGTATGCTGTAGGTAAATAAAAAGTAGTGCAATTGCTGGATTTTAGGGTACTTCTATTTTTAAATTTTTGAGGAACATCCGTACTGTCTTCCAGGGTGGCTGCATCACTTTGCATTCCCATCAACAGTGCAAGAGGGTTCCCCTTTCCCCACATCCTCACCAGCACCTGTTGTTTCTTGTGTTGTTGATTTTAGACATTCTGACAGGTGTAAGGGGATAGTCTTGATTTGTATTTTCCTTATGATATATGATGTTGAGCATCTTTTCATGTATCTGTCTTCTTTGGAAAAATGTCTATTCATGTCTTCTGCCCATTTTTAATCAGATTAATTGTTTTTTGGGTGTTGAGTTATATAAGTTCATAATAGATTTTGGATACTAACCCTTCATCAGATATGTCATTTGCAGATATATTCTCCCCTTCCACAGGTTGCCATTAGTGTTTTTGACTGCTTCATTTGCTGTGCAGAAAAACTTTTTATTGTGACAGAACCCCAATAGTTTATTCTTGGTTTTATTTCTCTTGCTTCAGGAGACATATCCAGAAAGAACTTGCTATGGCCAAATTCAAAGACGTTATTGCCTGTGATCTCCTCTAGGATTTTTATGGTTTCAGGTCTTACATTTAGGTCTTTAATGCATTTTGACTTTATTTTTGTGTATGGTGTAGGAAAGTGGTCCAGGTTCATTCTTTTGTATGCTGCTGTTCAGTTCCCCCAACACTGTTTGTGAAGATACTGTCTTTTTCCCAATAGATATTCTTTCCTGCTTTGTCAAAGACTAATTGACCTTATAGTTGTGGGTTATTTCTGGGTTTTCTATTCTGTTCCATTGATCTATGTATCTATTTTTGTGCCAGGACAATACTGTTTTGATCACTACAGCTTTGTAATGTAACGTAAGTATGGTATTGTGATATCTCCAGCTTTGCTTTTCTTTTTCAAGGTTACTTTGGCTATTTGGAGTCTTTGTGCTTCCATACAAACTTCAGGATTGTTTGTTCTAGCTCTATGAAAAATGTCGTTGGTATTTTGATAAGGATTGCATTAAATGTGTAGATTGCTTTGGGTAATATAGACTTTTATTTCTTTTTTTTAATTAACATGTGATGTGTTATTTGTTTCAGGGATACAGGTCTGTGATTCATCAGTCTTACACAATTCACAGCACTCACCACAGCACATACCCTCCCCAATGTCCATCACCCAGCCACCCCATCACTCCCACCCCCCTCTACTCCAGCAACCCTCAGTTTCTTTCCTGAGATTAAGAGTCTCTTATGGAGCACCTGGGTGGCTCAGCCGTTTGAGCATCTGCCTTTGGCTCAGGTCATGATCTCAGGGTCCTGGGATGGAGTCCCGTGTCAGGCTCTCTGCTCAGCAGGGAGGCTGCTTCTCCCTCTCCCTCTGCCTGCTGCTCCCCCTGTTCATGCTCTCTCTCTCCCTCACAAAAATAAATAAATAATCTTTTAAAAAAAGAGGCTCTTATGGTTTTGTCCCTCTCTGGTTTCATCTTGATGATGACAGCTTTGTAATAGAGCTTGAAGTCTGGAATTGTGATGCCACCAACTTTGATTTTATTTTTCAACATTCCTCTGACTCTTCAGGGTCTTTTCTGGTTCCATATAAATTTTAGGATTATTTGTTCCATTTCTTTGAAAAAAGTTGATGGTATTTTGATAGGGATTGCATTAAATGTGTAGATTACTCTAGGTAGCATAGACATTTTCACAATATTTGTTATTCCAATCCATGAGCATGGAACGTTTTTCCATTTCTTTGTGTCTTCCTCAATTTCTTTCATGAGTACTCTATAGTTTTCTGAGTACAGATTCTTTGCCTCTTTGGTTAGATTTATTCCTAGGTATCTTATGGTTTTGGGTGCAATTGTAAATGGGATCAACTCCTTAATTTCTCTTCCTTCTGTCTTGTTGTTGGTGTATAGAAATGCAACTAATTTCTGTGCATTGATTTTATATCCTGACACTTTACTGAATTCATGTTGGAGTAGAGTATTTTGAGTTTTCCACATAAAGTATTATATCATCTGCAGAGAGTGAGAGTTTGACTTCTTTGCTGATTTGGATGCCTTTTATTTCTTTTTGTTGTATGATTGCTGAGGCTAGGACTTCTAGTACTATGTTGAATAGCAGTGGTGATAGTGGATGTCCCTGCTGTGTTCCTGACCTTAGGGGAAAATCTCTGTTTTTTCCCATTAAGAATTATATTCGCTGTGGGTTTTTCATAGATGGCTTTGAGGATATTGAGGTATGTACCCTCTATTCCTATGTTGTGAAGAGTTTTGATCATAAAAGGTTGCTGTACTTTGTCAAATGTTTTTTCAGCATCTATTGAGAGGATCATATATTTCTTGTTCTTTCTTTTATTAATGTATTGTATCACACTGATTGATTTGCGGATGTTGAACCAACCTTGCAGCCCAGGAATAAATCCCACTTGGTCGTGGTGAATAATCCTTTTAATGTACTGTTGGAGCCTATTGGCTAGTATTTTGGTGAGAATTTTTGCATTCGTGTTCATCAGGGATATTGGTCTGTAATTCTTCTTTTTGATGGGGTCTTTGTATGGTCTTGGGATCAAGGTAATGCTGGCCTCATAAAGTGAGTTTGGAAGTTTTCCTTCCATTTCCTTTTTTGGGAACAGTTTCAGGAGAATAGATATTAATTCTTCTTTAAATGTTTAGTAAAATTCCCCTGGGAAGCCGTCTGGCCCTGGGCTCTTGTTTTTTGGGAGATTTTTGATGACTGCTTCAATCTCCTTACTGGTCGATGGGTCTGTTCAGGTTTTCTATTTCTTCCTGGTTCAGTTTTGGTAGTTAATAGTCTCTAGGAATGCATCCATTTCTTCCAGATTGTCAAATTTGCTGGTGTAGAGTTGCTCATAATATGTTCTTATAATTGTTTGTATTTCTTTGGTGTTGGTTGTGATCTCTCCTCTTTTATTCATGATTTTATTAATTTGGGTCCTTTCTCTTTTCTTTTGGATAAGTCTGGCCAGGGGGTTATCAATCTTATTAATTCTTTCAAAGAACTGGCTCCTAGTTTCATTGATCTGTTCTATTGTTTTTGGTTTCTATTTCATTGATTTCTGCTGTGATTTTATTATTTCTCTTCTCCTGCTGGGTTTGGGCTTTCTTTGCTGTTCTCCGGCTCCTTTAGGTGTAGGATTAGGTTGTGTATTTGAGACCTTCCTTGTTTCTTGAGAAAGGCTTATATTGCTATATACTTTCCTCTCAGGACCACCTTTGCTGCATCCCAAGGATTTTGAAGAGTTGTGTTTTCATTTTCGTTTGTTTCCATGATTTTTAAAATTTATTTAATTTCCTGGGCGACCCATTCATTCTTTAGTAAGATGGTCTTTACACTTCATGTATTTGAGTTTGTTCCAGCTTTCCTCTTGTGGTTGAGTTCTAGTTTCAAAGCATTGTGGTCTGAAAATATTCAGGGAATGATCCCAATCCTTTGGTACTGGCTGAGACTTGATTTGTGACTCAGGATGTGATCTATTCTGGAGAATGTTCCATGTCCACTAGAAAAGAATGTGTATTCTGTTGTTTTGGGATGGAGTGTTTTGAATATATCTGTGATGTCCATCTGGTTCAGTGTGTCATTTAAAGCCTTTATTTCCTTGTTGATCTTTTGCTTATATGATCTGTCCATTTCAGTAAGGGGGGTGTTAAAGTCCCCCACTATTATTATATTATTGTTGATGTGTTTTTTTGATTTTGTTATTAATTGATTTATATAGTTGGCTGCTCCCATGTTAGGAGCATAGATATTTAAAATTGTTAGATCTTCTTGTTGGACAGACACTTTAAGTATGATATAGTGTCCTTCCTCATCTCTTATTATAGTCTTTGGTGTGAAATCTAATTTGTCTGATATAAGTTTTTCTTTTGATATCCATTAGAATGGTCAATCATTTTCCACCCCCTTACTTTTAATCCGGAGGTGTCTTTGGGTCTAAAATGAGTTCCATGCAGACAGCATATCGATCGGTCTTGTTTATTTATCCATTCTGATACCCTGTGTCTTTTGATTGGGACATTTAGCCCATTTACATTCAGGGTAACTATTGAGAGATATGAATTTAGTGCCATTGTATTGCCTGTATGGTGACTGTTACTGTATATTTTCTCTGTTCCTTTCTGGTCTGTAACTCTTAGGCTCTCTCTTTGCTTAGAGGACCCCTTTCAATATTTCCTGTGGGGCTGGTTTGGTGTTTGCAAATTCTTTTAGTTTTTGTTTGTCCTGGAAACTTTTTATTTCTCCTTCTATTTTCCATGACAGCCTAGCTGGATATAGTATTCTTGGCTGCATATTTTTCTCGTTTAGTGCTCTGAATATATTATGCCAGTCCTTTCTGTCCTGCCAGGTCTCTGTGGATAGGTCTGCAGCCAATCTAATATTTCTACCATTGTAGATTACAGACCTCTTGTCTCGAGCTGCTTTCAGGATTTTCTCTTTGTCACTAAGACTTTAGTTTTACTATTTACTATTATTTACTTTCACTAAGTTTTACTATTAGACAACAGTGTGTTGACCTATTTTTATTGATTCTGAGGGGGGTTCTCTGTGCCTCCCAGATTTTGATGCCTGTTTTCTTTCCCAAATTAGGGAAGTTCTCTGCTATAATCTGCTCCATTATACCTTCTGCCCCCCCTTTCTTCTTCTTCTTGAATCCCAATTATTTTAATATTTTCATCTTATGGTATCACTTATCTCTCAAATTCTCCCTTCATGATCCAGTACTTGTTTATCTCTCTTTTTTCAGCGTCTTTATTCTCCATCATTTGGTCTTCTATATCACTAATTCTCTCTTCTGCTTCATTTATCCTAGCATTAAGAGCCTCCATTTTTTATTCCACCTCATTAATAGCTTTTTTAAATTTCAACTTGGTTAGATTTTAGTTCATTTATTTCTCCAGAAAGGGATTTGATTTCTCCAGAAAGGGATTCTCTAGTATCTTCGACACTTTTTTCAAGCCCAGCTAGCATCTTTATAATCGTCATTCTGAACTCTAGTTCTGACATCTTACTAATGTCTGTATTGATTAGGTCCCCAGCAGTTAGTATTGCCTCTTGTTCTTTTTTTAGTGGTGAGTTTTTCCGCCTTATCATTTTCTCCAGAGAAGAACAGATTAATGAGAGAACAAAATTCTAAAAGGGTAACAATGACTCCCCAAAAATATACACTGATCAAATCAGAAGAGACCCAAAACTGGGATGAGATTAAAGGAAAAAAAGGAGGGGGGGGAATGAGCAGGCTGGTGAATAGAACAGAGTCACACACTTGATTTTGGGTGTATTTTGGTCTGTTAGAAGAAACTGCCTCCCAAAATTTTAAAGAAAGAAAAACATATGTATACAAAAAATAAGGTTAAATACAATGAAGGGATAGAATGTGACTATAGGGCGCCTGGGTGGCTCAGTTGGTTAAACAACTGCCTTTGGCTTAGGTCTTGTTTTCAGGGTCCTGGGATCAAGTCCCAAGTACAGCTCCCTGCTCAGTGGGGAGCCTGCTTCTCCCTCTGCCCTTCCCCCTGCTTGTACTCGCTCTCTGTCAAATAAATAAAATCTTTTTAAAAGATTTTATTTATTTATTATTTGACAGAGAGAGACACAGTGAGAGAGGCAACAGGAGAAGGGGGAGTGGAAGAGGGAGAAGCAGGCTTCCCACCGAGCAGGGAGCCTGATGCGGGGCTCGATTCCAGTACCCTGGGATCATGACCTGAGCCAAAGGCAGATGCTTAATGACTGAGCCACCCAGGTGCCCCTCAAATAAATAAAATATTTTAAAAAAGAATGTGACTATAAAAATGAAAATTAAAAAGACTTTTAAAAAGATATTGATAAGATAAAATAGTTAAAATAGGTTAAAGGAAAGAGGAAAAGTTAAGGAAAAATAGAAAAAGAAAAAAATAACTAAAATTAAAAAAAATTAACTTTAAAAGACTAAAGAATCATGGGGGAAAAGCCATGATTTCTATGTGCTGTATTCCCCTAGTACTGCTGTTTTGCATTTCTCATTGATCAATAAACTTGGTCTTGGCTGGATGTTCTTGCTGATCTTCTGGGGAGGGGCCTGTTGCAGTGATTCTCAAATGTCTTTGCCCAAGGCGGAATTGCACCATCCTTGCCAGTGGCCAGGCTAAGTAATCTGCTCGGGTTCACTCTTGGGAGCTTTTGTTCCCTGAATGCTTTCCGTACAGTTTTGGAGGATGGGAATGAAAATGGTGGCCTCCCAATCTCTGGCCAGTAGGAGCCAAGAGTTCGGGTCCCACTCCTCAGTGCACCCTCAGAGAAAAGCAGTCAATCCCTCCCATCTCCCTGGTCTCCAGCTGCACTCCAAGCTCACCTGGCCTTTGACTGAGTGTTTCTATCTCTGACCCCTGGCCCTGTTTGAATCCTCCAAACCCAGCAGATTCCTGCAGTGCGCTCCTGTGTCGCTCCTCCTGGAGGAGGAAGGAGGGGGTCTCCCTGGATCTGCCACTTGCGGGGTCCCTGTTCAAAGAGCAGTGGCCCGACTGCACCTCGGATCACGGTTTAAGGTAACCCCAAGCTGAGAGCCCACTGCTCAGCTCTGTCTCTGCAGTCAGCTTCCCCACCCTGATACCTGGGAGCTCTGCCACACTCAGACACCCCTGGTCTTTCTGTGACCCTGAGGGTCCTGAGACCACACTGTCCCCACGAGGGTTCCACCCCCCCCCCCACTTAGCCTCTGGAGAGATGTCCCTCAATGGAGCAGACTTCAAAATATTCCGATTTTGTGCTCTGCTGCCCTCTCACTTGCTGGGAACCAGCCCCCTCCCCCCGCAGTCTATCTTCTCATATATTGCCTCAGTTTCATTTCTCAAGCATGTCCTACCTTCCAGAAAGTGGTTGCTTTTCTGTTCATAGAATTGCTGCTGATCTTCTCTTTGATCTCCTGTTGAGTTTGTAGGTGTTCAGAATGGTTTGATAACTATCTAGCTGAATTCCTGGGACCAGATGAAATTTAGGTCTGCTACTCCTCCACCATATTGCTCCTCCCTGGGTAGTGTAGACATTTTAACAATATTTGTTCTTCCAATCCATAAGCATGGAATGTCTTTCCATTTCTTTGTGTCATCTTCTATTTCTTTCATCACTGTTTTATAGTTTTCAGAGTACAGGGCTTTCACTTTTTGGTTTTTATTCCTATGCATTTTACCATTTTTGGTGCAATTATAAATGGGATTGATTCCTTAATTTCTCTTTCTGCTGCTTCATTGTTGCTGTATAGAAATGCAACAGACTTATGTACGTTGCTTTTGTATCCTGCAACTACTGAATTCATTTATCATGTCTAGTTGTTTTTTTGGTAGAGTCTTTAGGGTTTTCTGTATATAGTATCCTGTCATCTACAAATACTGAAAGTTTTACTTCTTCCTTGCTGATTTGGATGCCTTTTATTTCTTTTTGTTGTCTGATTTTTGTGAAAGGACTTCCAGTACTATGCTGAGTAAAAGTGGTGAGAGTGAGAGTAGACATTCCTGTCTTGTTCCTGACTATAAAGGAAAAGATCTCAGTTTTTCCCAATGGAGGATATTAGCTGTAGACTTTTCAAATATGGCCTTTATTATGCTGACATAGGTTCCCTCTAAACCTACTTTGTAGAGGGTTTTTTTATTGTGAATGGATGTTGTACTTTGTCAAATGGTTTTTCTGCATATATTGAGATGATCATATGTTTATTATCCTTTCTTTCATTAATGTGGTGTATCGTGTTGATTGATTTGTGAATATTGAACCACCCTTGTAACCTAGGAATAATTTCCCTTTGATTGTGGTGAATGATTTTTTAAGTGTATTGTTGGATTTGGTTTGTTAGTATTTTTTTAAGATTTTATTTATTTATTTGACACAGAGAGAGAGAGATTACAAGTAGGCAGAGAGGCAGGCAGAGAGAGAGGAGGAAGCAGGGTCCCTGCTGAGTGGAGAGCCTGATGGGGGCCTCGATCCCAGGACCCTGAGATCATGACCTGAGCCGAAGGCATAGGCTTAACCCACTGAGCCACCCAGGCGCCCGATTTATTAGTATTTTTAAAAAAGATTTTGTTTATTTATTTGACAGAGAGAGAGACCACAAGCAGGTGGAGCAGCAGGGAGAGGGATAGCGAGGGAGAGAGAAAGCAGCAGACTCCCCACGGAGTAGGGAGCCCCACACGGGGCTTGATCCCAGGACCCTGGGATCATTATCTAAGCTGAAGTCAGATGCTTAACCAACTGAGCCACCTAGGAAACCCTTGATTTGTTAGAATTTTATTGAGAATTTTTGCATCCATATTCATCAAGGATATTTGGCCTATATTTCTCTTTTTTAGTGGAGTCTTTATCTGGTTTTGGTATCAGGATAATGCTGGCCTCATAGAATGAATTTGGAAGTTTTCCTTCCTTTTCTATTGTTTGGGATAGTTTGAGAATAGGTATTAATGCTTCTTTAAATGGTAGAATTCACCTGTGAAGCCGTTTGCCTGTGGACTTTTGTTTGTTGGGAGTTTTTTTATTACTGATTCTATTTCTTTGCTAGTTACTAGTCTGTTCAAGTTTTATATTTCTTCCCGTTTCAGTTTTGGTAATTTATATGTTTCTAGGAAAATTTATCCATTTCTTCCAGATTGTCCAATTTGTTGGCATCTAGTTTTTCATCAGATTCTCTTATAATTATTTGTATTTGTATTATTTGTATTTCTTATATTTATTTGTCTTTTCTCATTTGTGATTTTATTTGTTTGGGTCCTTTCCCTCTTCTTTTTGATAAGTCTGGCTAGGGGTTTATCAATTTTATTGATTTTTCCAAAGAGCCAACTCCTGGTTTCATTGTTTTGTTCTATTGTTTCTTAGTTTATATATCATTTATTTCTGCTCTAATCACTATTTTCTTCCTTCTGCTGGCTTTAGGTTTTGTTTGTTATTCTTTTTCTAGCTCCTTTAAGTGTAAGGGTGGATTATTTGAGATTTTTCTAGCTTCTTGAGGTAGGCCTTATTGTTATATACTTCCCTCTTAGGACCACATTTGCTGTATCCCAAAAGTTTTGAACTGTGGTGTTTTCATTTTCCTTTTGTTTCCATGTATTTTAAAATTTCTTTGATTTCCTGGTTGACCCATTCATTGTTTAGTAGCATGTTGTTTAACCTCCATGTATTGGTGGTCTTTCAAAATGCTTTGTTGTGTTTGATTTCCAGTTTCATTGCGTTGTGGTCAGAAAAGGGTCATGGTCTGATTTCACTCCTTTTTTATTTGTTGAGGTCTGATTTGTGACCTAATATGTGATGTATTCTGGAGAATGTCCCATATGAATTTAAAAATAATGTGTATTCTGCTGTTTTAGGATGGAATATTCTGAATATATTTGTTAAGTCCATCTGGTCCAGTGTATCATTCAAAGCCATTGTTTCCTTGTTGATTTTCTGTTTAGATGATCTCTCTATTGATGTAAATGAGGTGTTAAAGTCCCCTATTATTATTGTATTAGGATTAATTAGATCCTTTATGTTTGTTATTGTTTTATGTGTCTGGTAGCTCCCATGTTGAATTCATAAATATTTACAATTGCTATATCTTCTTGTTGGATTGTTCCCTTTATTATGATGTAGTGCCCTTCTTTGTCTCTTGTTTATAGTCTTTGTTTTAAAGTCTAATTTGTCTGATATAAGTATTGCTACTATGGCTTTCTTTTGATAGCCATTTGTATGATAAATGTCTCTCCATCCCTCACTTTCAATCTGCAGGTGTCTTTAGGTCTAAAATGGGTCTCTTGTAGGCAGCATAGAGACAGGTCTTTTTTCATCCATTCTGACACCCTCTGTCCTTTCATTGGAGCGTTTAGTCCCTTTACACATAGAGTAATTATTGATAGATATATATTGAGTGCCATTTTATTACTTGTTTTGTCATTGTTTCTGGGGATTTTTCTGATCCTTTCTTGTCTTTGTCACTTTTGGTCTCTCTATTCAAAGAGTCCCTTTTAATATTTCTTGCAGGGCTAGTTTAGTGGTCACAAATTCCTTCAGTTTTTCTTTGTCTGGGAAACTCTATCTCTTCTTGTATTCTGAATGATGGTCTTGATGGATAGCTTATTCTTGGCTGCAGATTTTTTCCCATTTAGCACTTTGAGTATATCATGCCACTCACTTCTGGCTTGCCAACTTTCTGTTGAGAAATTGCCAGCTAGCCCTTATGGGTTTTCCCTTGTAAGCTGAGGACTACTTTTGACTTGATGATTTTTTTTAAAGATTTTATTTATTTATTTGACAGAGAGAGAGAGAGATCACAAGTAGGCAGAGAGGCAGGCAGAGAGAGGAGGAAGCAGGCTCCTTGCCGAGCAGGGAGCCTGATGCGGGCCTCAATTGCAGGACCCTGAGATCATGACCTGAGCCGAGGGCAGAGGTTTTAACCCACTGAGCCACCCAGGCGCCCGACTTGCTGCTTTTAAGACTTTTTCTTTATCACTATATTTTGAAAATTTAACTTCAGTATATCTTGGTGTTGGCCTGCTTTTGTTGATTTTTATGGGGATTCTCTGTGTCTCCTGGATCTGGATGCCTGTTTCTTTCCCCAGATTAGGAAAGTTTCACCTATTATTTCTTTTTCTTTTTTTTTTTAAAGATTTTATTTATTTATTTCACAGAGGGAGAGAGATCACAAGGAGGCAGAGAGGCAGGCAGAGAGAGAGGGGGAAGCAGGCTCCCTGCTGAGCATAGAGCCCGATGCGGGCCTCGATCCCAGGACCCTGAGATCATGACCTGGGCCGAAAGCAGAGGCTTTAACCCACTGAGCCACCCAGGCGCCCCACCTATTATTTCTTCAAATAAATTTTCTGCTGCCTTTTCTCTCTCTTCTTCTGGGACTCCTATAATACGAATGGTAGATGTTTGATGGTGTCACTGAGATCCCTTAGTTTATTCTCATGTTGCATAATTCTTCTTTATCTCTTCTGTTCAGCTTCATTATTTTCTAGTATTTCATCTTCTAGGTCACTAATTCATTCTTCTACTTCTTTCAGCCTGCTGTTCATTCCATCAAGCCCATTCCCAATCTCATTATTGCACTCTTCATCTCTGATTCTTTTCTAATTCTTTTATCTCTGTGGTAAGGGTCTCACTGATGTCTTCTATTCCTTTCTCAAGCGCTGTGAGTATGTTATGATGGTTGTTTTAATTTCCCATCAGACATGTTTCTTATATCTGTTCCACCTAGATCTCTGGCCGTGGCCTTATCTTGTTCTTTCATTTGGGATAAATTCCTCTGTCCCAGCATTTTGTCTAAATCTCTGCCTTCTGTGTGTTAGAAAAGCCAGTTATGTCTCCTGCTCCTTCATTGCAGTCTCTTCTCTTCCTTTATTTGTGGTTTGTTCTGTCCAAAATTTACTAAGAGATTTAATCTTAAGTGTTCTCACCACACAGACACACATACACACACAAAACATAACTATGGGAAGTGACATATATGTCAATTAGCTTGACTGTAGTAATAATTTCACAATGTATACATATATAAAAACATCATCTTGTACACCTTGAATATATACAAATTTCATTTGTCAAGTATGCCTCAATAAAGATGGTAAAAATATTTTTAAAGAACTTATAGAATATTTTAGAATATAATTAAACATAAACACACAGGACTTATTTGAAGAAAACTATAAAATCTCATTATAAATATTTTATAAATATGAAACAATCTCATGAACTCATGAAAAGGCACATGCAGTGTTTGCAAATGGGGAGACATGTCATAAAAATGTTGATTCTCCCAGAATTAATATATGAATGTAATGTAATTATGATTAGAACCCCAGCAAGATTTTTTTAGAGGGAATTGGACATAATGAGTAGCCAAGAAAAATCTAAAAAATAAGAACACTGAGTGAGGGTTTCCCTTCGTAGGTATTAGCAAATGCTATTAAGCCAGTGTGATCCAATCAGCATAAGAGTAATACAAGATTAGACAAATCGGGGTAGCAGGTTAACAAATCCAGAATGAGACTCCAAGATATGTGAAAAGTTAATGTATGAACAAGTCAATAGTTCAGTGGGAAAGGATAGATTATTTAATAATTGAAACTGGCACAATTGGCTATCCATTTAGAAGAAAATAAAAATGGAATCTTAAACAATTTCAAAAAATAAATTCCAGATGTCTTAATACTTAATATAAAAGTAAAATGGTACGCATGCAGAGTCTGGCAGATTGGGGGTACAAGGCAGGGGTAGAGAATATCTTTCTAATAATGACTGTATATCCATAAGCTATATAAAAGAAGAGATAGACCTATTCAACTATATAAGTATTAAAAGTATTTTTTTCAAAAAAGAAAAATAAGTTAGTTCATTCTGATATTTCCAGTACAAAATTAAGTTTATAGAATTTGTACTCAACTTCTTTGATTTTATAATTGTATCTCTTTTATGCTGAAATCTCAGTTGCTAGTGATATCAACATAATTATTTATTTACTTTGTTCTACTAAATATATAATAGTTTTAAAATAATAATTCCAGTATTATTGCTAAAAAATATGATTATTGAATTAATTTAATATTTCTGTGTGATTCTTTTTGTCTTCGGAGTATACCCCACCAGTTTAGTCAAATTACTGTGCTTTAAAAAAACTGGAATAATTCTCTGTGTAGTTCTGCCAACAACTAATACATATTTAGAGTTATTTGTTGTATTTTTGTTTTGTTCTGTTTTCATCTTTTAGGGATCTTTGGTTTAATTTTTGTTATAATCATGAAAAAAATTTACATGATTCCAAAGTCAAAACTATGAAAGACACATTCAGAGAAGTCTAGCTTTCACTCTTTACTGCGGGGTGAGGGGCAGAAGGAGAAGCAGAAACACAGGAGGAACTGCCAACAGCTTGTTCCTTCTTCTTAGAGGTAACCATTTTATTAGCTCTTAGTTTACACTTTCATTGTTTATTTTTGAAAACACAAATAGCTATATATGTTCTTATTTCCCCCCTTTAGTTCATAAAAAGCAGCATACTGTAATACTGCTCTGCACTCTGCTTTTTCACTTAATGGTATATACTGGAGATCACGTCATAGCAGCATATAGAAACCGTTCTTATTTATTTTTTACAGCTGCATGGTCTTCTGTTGTTCCAGTGTACTGTATTTTACCCAGAAAATCTCCTCTGATGGAAATTTGGGTGGTTTAAGACTGGCTATGTGGGGAAAGGGTATTGTGAAATAATAGAAAACACATACGTTGACCTCTGCCCCCAGTTCCTGGCACAAAGCTCCTAAAACCCTAGTAATTTCCTAAGTGATAAGAGCATCAGTAGCATTTTCCCCTCTAATATTTGGTTTTTAACCTCAGTTCCTGACACAGAGCTCCTAAAGCCCTAGTAATTTCCTGGGTGATAAGGCTGTCTTTTATTCTAACAAGGCAATACTTAGCAGACTTCTGAATGACTTCATGATGGAATCTAGCCATCAGGAAAACCAGGTCATGATTACAAGCTTGGAACTTTAGTGCCAGCCGCCCATCCTCCAGGAAGGGGAAAGGAGCTGGAAACGAAAATAATAATCCATCATCCTGTGTAATGAAGCCTCGATAAAAATCCGCTTAGAGAGCTTCTGGGTTTGTGATCATATTTACATACTTGGGGGGGTAGCACATCTCAACTCAAGAGGGCCAAAAGCTCCTGTGTTCAGGACCCTTCTGTACCTTGCCCTGTTTCTCTTCATCTAGCTGCTCAGTCATAGCATTTATTATATCCTTCATAATAAACTGTTAAACCTAATTGTTTCTCTGAGTTCCATGAGCCATTCTTTTTTTAAGGTTTTATTTACTTATTTGACAGAGCAAGTGAGTGCAAGCAGGGGGAGCAGCAGAAGGAGACGCAGAAGCAGGCTCCCCACTGAGGAGGGAGCCCGATGCGGGACTGGATCCCAGGACCCTGGGATCATGATCTGAGCTGAAGGCAGATGCTTAACCATCTGAGTCACCCAGGCATCCCTCCATGAGCCATTCTAACAAATTACCAAACCAAAGGAAGGGGTCATGGGAACCCCAATTTATAGCTGGTCAGTCAGAAGTACAAGTGACTTGCCCCTCAATGTTTATAGCAGCAATGTTCACAATAACCAAACTATGGAAAGAACCTAGATGTCCATCGACAGATGAATGGGTAAAGAAGATGTGGTATATATATACAATGGAATATTATGCAGCCATCAAAAAGATGAAACCTTGCCATTTGCAATGATGTGGATGGAACTAGAGGTTATTATGTTAAAAGAAATAAGTCAGTCAGAGAAGGACAACTATCATGATCTCATTGACATGTGGAATTTGAGAGACAAGGCAGAGGATCATAGGGGAAGAGAGGAAAAAATGAAAGAAGATGAAAACATAGGGAGCTAAACGGTAAGACACTCTTAATCTCAGGAAACAAACAGTGTTGCTGGAGGGGAGGGGGGTTAGGGGATGGAGTAACAGGGTGATGGACATTGGGGAGGGTATGTGTTGTAGTGAGCACTGGGTATTTTATGAGACTGATGAGTCAGAGACCTGTACCCCTGAAACATATAACGTTATATATTAATAATTTTAAAAAAAGTACTGGTGTCTGAAGTGGGGCAGTTTTATGGGAGTGAGCCCTTAACTTGTGGGATCTGATGCCAACACTAGGTGGTGTTAGAACTGAACTGAATTGTAGGACACCCAGTTGGTGGCAGAGAATTGCTTGATGTGTGGAAAAGCCACACATCTGGTGTCAGAAGTATTATGTAGTAGTACTGTGAGAGTAAAGGAGAAACACAGGAGGAAGAATATTTTTTTCCATACAGGTATTCTTACACATTGATGGTAGAAATATTTAGTATCATAGTCATGGTAAGTAATCTGGCAATATCAAAAATGTTAAAGATGCATATAATATCCCATTTTCAAAAACAATCTATGATCAAAACATATCTGTCTGTCTATGTATCTATCCTTATCTAAGTATGGGGGAAATAGATAAATATTAAGTTTTTAATATGTGTGACAGGGGTAGAAATGGAGAATAGCTGGGGTAGCCAAACCAAGCTGAAAGAAAAGAAAAGAAAAGAAAGACTACACATGTTGGCTAACTGAACATAATTTAAAAAATAAAAATAAAAGAAAAAAAGAAAAAAGGTTGTAGTTAATAAATTAAGCACCCATATAGTCACATTTATGCATTTAGGTAAAATTGTGTGGATATATGTGAAAATAGTTTTAATTATTTATAAAATATAATGCAGGAAAAAGATCCCATGCCCTATAGTAGTGTAAACTTTTGAACATTTTTCCTTGTTTAAAGATTTTATTTCTTTGAGAGAGAGAGAGAGAGAGAGAGCATGAGCGGGGTGAGGGCCAGAAGGAGAACCAGACTCCCTGCTGAGCAGGGAGCCCGACACAGAGCTCAATCAGGTCTCGATCCTGGGGCTCCTGGATCATAACCTGATCCAAAGGCAACACTTAACCAACTATGCTACCCAGCACCCAGAAGTGTAAAATTTTAGATTGCTTAGAAATAAAATGCTTGTAAGGGCCTATATGGAAAGAACTTTGAATCTTTAATGAGTAACATAAAGGAAGACTTGAAAGAAGTATGCCATGTTGCACGAGGAGAAGACTCAATATTGCAAAAATATATGGTGTCAAATTATTTGCAATTGTAATGCAAGCCCAATAAGATTTTTATTTTGGAATTTGGTAAAATATTCTGAATTTCATCCAGGAAAAGAAACAGCCAGTTGTTGGAGAGAACAGTGAAGGGTACTTGCTCTACTAGATATTAAGATGTATTCTAAAGTAACAATAAGATAGTATGGCAATGGCACAAGAATAGGCAGTTGATAGGGTGACCAAACATCCCAGTTTGCCTGGGAGTGGTGGGTTGCCCAGGACACAAAACTTTCAGTGCCAAAACTGAGACAGTTCTGAACAAACTAGAATGGTTGCTCATCCTAACAGTAGAAAAGAATGGAAAGCCCAGAAACAAACCTTAATAAGTAACACGGAATCACAAGTCAGTGGGAAAAGGAAGGGTTTGGGGGAGCCTGGGTGGCTCAGTCAGTTAAGAGTCTGTCTTCAGCTCAGGTCATGATCCTGGGGTCCTGGGATCGAGCCCTGTGTCTGGCTCCCTGCTCAGTGGGGAGCCTGCTTCTCCATCTCCCTGACCCCCAACTCATGCTCTCTCACTCTCTCAAATAAACAAATAAAATCTTAAGAAGAATTTTATAAGAGGATTTCAAAGAAATGGCAACTATTTGGAAAAAATAAATTAGGCCCGTACTTCATACCATATACCAAAATAAGCTCCATATGGATTGGTGAATTAGATATAAATATGAAAAGCGAAAACATGAAACAGTAAGAAATCATATAGGTAAACATTTCCCTCATTTGGGTATAAGGAAGAACTTTCTAAGTATAAAGATAGCAGACGATATCACAGAAGAAAATGTTGATATACTTGAATTTAATATATATATATTCTATATATAGAATTTAATTTTTTATACACATCAGAAAACACACATAAATGAGAAAAGCAGATTATAAATAGGAAGTAAAAGATTTGCAAAAATATATGATAGACTAAAACAGCCACAGCCAAAAGAGCCTAAGGACACACGACGACTAAATGTATTGTGGTACCTTGGATGAGATTTGGGACCCAAAAAGGACAATAGGTGAAAAATAAGGAAATATGAATAAAGTATGGACTTCAGTTAATAATAACACATTAATATTGGTTCATTCATTGTGAGAAATGTACCATACTTTTTAAAAAAGATTTTATTTATTTATTTGACAGAGAGAGATACAGAGAGGGAACACAAGCAGGGGGAGTAGGGGAGGGAGAAGCAGGCTTCCTGCTGAGCGGGGAGCCTGATGCAGGACCCTGGGATCTGACCTAAGCTGAAGGGAGAGGCCTAACGACTGAGCTACCCAGGCACCCAGAAATGTACCATACTAATGTAAGCTGTTGACAGCAGGGGAAACTGAATGTGGGGTATATGATACTTCTTGGTGCAATCGTTACTACTTTTCTTTCTTTTTTTTAAAGATTTTATTTTAAGTAATCTCTACACCCAGCATGAGGCTCAAACTCACGACCCCGAGATCAAGAGTCACATGCTCCACCAACTGAGTGAGCCAGCCAGGTGTCCCATTCACAACTTCTTGAACTCTAAAGCTATTCTAAAATAAAAAGATGAATATATATATATATATATATATACACACATACATAAATATATATATATATATGATATAAATACAGAGAACAAACTGATGGTTGCTAGAGGTGCAAGGGTGGGGAACATGGGCAAAATGGGTGAAGGGGAATGGGAAGTACAGGCTTCCAGTTATGGAATAAATAAGTCATGGGGAAAAAAGATACAGCACAGGGACTCCTGGGTGGCTCAGTTGTTAAGCGTCTGCCTTCGGCTCAGGTCATGATTCCAGGATCCTAGGATCAAGCCCCGCATCGGGCTCCCTGCTCAGCGGGAAGCCTGATTCTCCCTCTCCTACTTCCCCTGCTTGTGTTCCCCCTCTCGCTGTGTCTCTCTCTGTCAAAGAAATAAATAAGATCTTAAAAAAAAGATACAGCACAGGAAATACAGTCAATCGTATTGTAATAGTGTTGAAAGGCAACAGATGGTAGCTACACTTGTGGCGAGCATAGCATAGTATGTAGACTTACATAGACTTGTGGAATCACGATGTTGTATGCCTGAAACTAATATAACATTGTGTACCAACTGTACTTCAATAAAAAGTACAGGAGAATGATCAAAAAAGAATATAATATGTGTGTGTGATAACACTGACCAATATATATAACTATATATGAAGGTTAATATATGCCAATATATTATATGTAACATGTATACACATATAACATATATAATATATATAACATGCAAACAAATCAGAAAAATGATTATCTTTAAAGAAACATGAGCAAAAGAGTATAAACAAGTGGTCAGTATATGAAAAGAAATGATCAACCGTCCTCTCATACAGTACCAAAGGTATGTAAATGGTTTTGACCTTTCTGGAAAGGAGCTTGCCAGCATATAAGAGCTTTAAAATGTTCATACTTTTTGACTTAGCAAGTCTACTTCAGAGTAACTAACTTAAAGGGTTTATCTAACTTGGACACAATCTTTTATGGGTGTATATATTCTTCACTGGGTTATTTGCGATAGGGAGTAAATGGAAAAGATCTAAATGTGCAACATTTGGGGAATATGGTGGTGAGCTTTATGATCTGTACATACTCTGAAGCCATTCAAATATATCGAAGAAGAATGTTTTGAAAACATCTGGATTCAAGAGAGATTTGAATTCAAGTCGAAGCACCACCATTAGCTGAGTGATTTGGGGCAAATCACTTCATAGTCTTTCTAAGCCCCACTTACCGGTAAAATAGGGGCAATAAGAGTTTCAGCCCATGCGGGATTTGTGAAGATTCAGCGAGTTTATTCATGTGTTTAGCACAGTGCTTGGCAGGTAGCTCAGTAAATAGTAACTCACAATAACACTAGGATGTAGGTTTTTGCAGTTGAGGAAATGGGATCAGAGAGAGGAAGAGTCACTTACCCAAGTTCACATATTCACATGGCTAGTAAGTGGGAGCTGGGATTCAAACACAGGAAGTTTGACCTTAAAACCCACGTTTGTAACCAAAACAGTAAATGTTAGCTGTTATTTATGCTGTTGCAGCTGCTGATGCTTACTGACATTGGAAAATGATTATGGAAAAATACTGAGTAAAAAATATTGAGTAAAAAAAAGTAGAATACAAGATTCTATGTAGTATTATTCTGGTTTTCTTTGAAATATATAAAAATATATTTATATAAATATATAAATATTTATATATTTATATTTATATATATATTCACACACATACTTATGAATGGATAAAAGGCTGGAAGAAAATATGCCAATATGTTAAAGTGATTACCTTTTAAGTAAAGTGTTCAGAACAATCCTGGCACATAAAAAATGGAAAGTATTATCATTATGATCATTTGTTTTGATGTTCTGAAGATTTACCAAAATGGTCTAAATGTGACTTGCTCAGGACTCAGACTTTCTGAATCTGAGAATTCACATCTTTAATTCATCAGTTCTGGAACACCCTCAGTTATTACTTTGAATATTATTATTTTTTCCCCATTTGTCCCCTGTGTCTTCACCTCTCATAGTTTTATTTCTTTATCTCTCTGTGCTGTTTTCTGTATATCTATATTCCAGTTCACCACTTTTTCTCTCTAGCTGTGCTCAATCTGCCCATTGAGGTTTTAGTTTTAAAACCATCTTTTTTCATTTCTAGAATTA
Source organism: Ailurus styani (assembly GCA_002007465.1). Taxonomy (NCBI): domain Eukaryota; kingdom Metazoa; phylum Chordata; class Mammalia; order Carnivora; family Ailuridae; genus Ailurus; species Ailurus styani. The sequence continues at coordinate 717,303 of LNAC01000588.1, forward strand.
TTTTTTAAAAGATTTTATTTATTTATTTAATTGACAGAGAGACAGACAGTGAGAGAGGAACACCAGCAGGGGGAGTGGGAGAGGGAGAAGCAGGCTTCCCGCTGAGCGGGGAGCCGGATGCGGGGCTTGATCCCAGCACCCTCATGACCTGAGCCGAAGGCAGGGGCTTAACCCACTGAGCCACTCAGGTGCCCCGCAGGATACATTTTAAATCCCGAACCCATGTGAAAGCAGGCTTGAGATTACCAGTCCTCATAGGGAGACCCTTTTTACTGCCTTCCCAGATACCAGGCTGTCTGCCCTATGCTAGTGAATGGATTTTCATCTAGTTCGCCCTTATCGTTGGGGTCGTCCCTGAAAGTTTCAACTTTCTACAGGTGTCTTAAGTCCAACCCCCTGTCTTACTTTTAGGCCCAAGGCTGTTTCCTGCCTCTGCATAGTCTTCAAAACCTAAGCCACCTGCATCCCACCATTAAAGCAGCTAAATCCTGCTAAATGCTCTGGTTTGCGGTTTTCCGCTTTGTGTTTGGACCCCTGGTGAGTTCCTTTACTTACTTGCAAAGTCAGCTATACGTTTGAAAGGATGCTATATTCTATCCTGTATTTCTCCATGTTTTATGGTATGGACAGACTTTCAGGTTATTTTCACCACATTACTGGAAATGGACATGAAAGATTATTTTTGAAGGAAAATAATCTTAGGATGGCACGCAGCACAGGTTTAGATGTTAATCCTTTACTGAGGAGGTCATCCCCCTTTCACAGAAAAATGTAAATGGATTTTTTCACACTCTACTCCATTTTAAAATATTTTTGCTTGCCTAAAAAAGGAAACAACACTGTTAACCTATCAGTTACCTGAGGTCTACTGCCTCTTTTATTATTCTTTTTACCCAAATCTTGGTACATTTGGCAGAATACCAGATTTCTTGCCAGTTTCTTGTCAAGGACTATAGTGAAGGTGGGAGGATACATCTCACATATGTGCATATATTATGGATGGGTCATTTTTAATAGGAGAAAATTGATCAGATGAATGATTCTCCAGTTTTCTGGTGAGCTCTGTTTCAAAAAGTAAAAGCTGTTTGGCATGCCTTTTAGAAAGGAGAGAGTAATTTACCTCCTTTCACACATTTCAAGAATGAATGTATAATATAGTATGGATACAGAATAGGTTGTAAATGGGTGAATCTTGAATGGTTGATCATCCTCATTTTTTCCCTTCATCTCTTAGTCATCAAAACCCAGCCTGTCTACCTTGGAATTACCTTTCTACCTTAAAAATCTATCTGGTCTCCACCTCTAATCTTGTCGTTCAGTCCTTGGCATTGCTGTGATTGTAATCTTCCTGAAACATGTGCTTAAAATATTTCAGATGTTTCCCATCACCTTCAAAATAAAATGCAAACTCCTTAGCATGCATAACTAAATAGTCCATGTCTACCTCGTGATTCTTATCTCGAGATTCTCCAGCATCTACCTTGCATTTCAGTTGCACCAGATTACTAGCACTTCCCCCAAATTCTACATATTCTTACTAGGCCTAAGAAAATACTTAATGAAAATATTATTGGTTTTAACAAAAATATTATTGATGAGTTTGCTTCCATTAAGGTCAGGAAAGTGAACTTTAATAAATTCTGGTATTGTTGTAAATAAAATATTTAACCTTAATGCTCTGAGTTTTAATGTATCTACTTTTCAATTTTTCACTACTTTAATGTTCTAGAAAAAATTAACCATTCAGGAATACACATAAACATGTATATGGGGCCCACACTTTTTCTTTTGCCTCAGGCTCCAGTATGGCACTTTTGTTGATCTTGCTGTTATTTAAAATTTTGATACTCTATTCATCATGGATTTTTGCATTAATTTTAATGGACAAATACTGAATTATCTAGATTATGGAGTTTTCTTTTTGTATCCCCTTAAAGTCTGTGCACACGGTAAGTGCCTTATTCATCCCAACCTTATCCCACATTTGCTTGAGATCCTTAGGTATATAAATAATCCATTTGAGACTAGTGGGCATCTCAAAGTATTGCAGTTGAAATACAGAGCTTTTGGGCGCCTGGGTGGCTCAGTGGGTTAAGGCCTCTGCCTTCGGCTCAGGTCATGATCTCAGGGTCCTGGGATCGAGGCCCGCATCGGGCTCCCTGCTCAGCGGGGAGCCTGCTTCCTCCTCTCTCTCTGCCTGTCTCTCTGCCTACTTGTGATCTCTCTCTCTGTGTCAAATAAATAAATAAAATCTTTAAAAAAAAAAAAAAGAAATACAGAGCTTTTATTCCTGGAAGTGGTTTCCATCATACCTCCCCACTTTTTAGTACAGAGTTCAGAGTTCTGAAGTGGGGAGAAATTTTATTTTTAAAATAATATGTATTTTTTGATTAGGTAATACATTCACATGATTCAAAATTCAAAAGGCATACAGAAAAGATGTGAAGTCTCCTCCCATCCTTACCCTCTGACCACCTAGCCCCTCTCCTCGGAGGCAACCATCGTTTAACAATATCCTTCAAGACATAATTTATGCTTATTCAAGCAAATTTGTACATATATTTTAATCTCCCCCCTTTGACACAAATGGTAGCACATTGTGTCTTGAATCTTGCTGTTTTAATTTATGTATTGGAGCGCAATTCATATTGGTATGTAAAGGCATTCCTCATCCATTTTTATACCTGTATAGTTAAGTATCTCATTGTAGGAACATTATTTTTTTTTTATTTATTTATTTGACACAGAGAGAGAGAGATCACAAGTAGGCAGAGAGGCAGGCAGAGAGACAAGGAGAGGAGGAAGCAGGCTCCCTGCTGAGCAGAGAGCCCGATGCGGGCCTCGATCCCAGGACCCTGAGATCATGACCTGAGCCGAAAGCAGAGGCTTTAACCCACTGAGCCACCCAGGCGCCCTGTAGGAACATTATTTAATCAATATCTCAATGAGAGACACTTGGGTTGTTTCCAGTCTCCTTCTGTTACAATACCACAGTGAATAACTTTGTCATTGTGAACATGTGAATATATGTTATACACCACTTCTTCCTAGAAGTCAGATTTCTGGAACAGATTTGTACATATATAATTTGGTAGATATTGTTAAACTATTGTCCATGGAGATGATACCAATTTATACCCCCACCAGTAATGTAAGGACAACTGTTTTCCTTATACTGGCCACACAACAGTATGTTATCAGGCTTTTGCTTTGCCAGTCTAACAGGTGAGAGATGATACCTCAGTGTAGGTTTTTAAATTTCTCTTAAATATAAACATCTTTTTACATGTTCAAATATATACATACATAAGTAAAATGTTCTACAAACTCTTTTAAAAAAATTTATTTGGGAGAGAGAGCAAGCATGCGCTGGGGGAGGGGAGGGGCAAAGGGAGAGGGAGAAGCAGATTCCCCACTGAGCAGGGAGCCTGACCTGGGGGCTCTATCCAAGGATCCCAAGATCATAACCTGAGCTAAAGGCAGATGCTTAACCAACTGAGCCATATGTTTATATTTATGTAGTCCCATTTCTTTGAATTGTCTCTTTATACCCTTTATCCATTTTTCTATTGAATGGTTTTTTACTATTGATTTGTAAATCAATATAATAAGAAAATTAGTCCTTTGTAGAAAAGTTTCAAATATTTGTTTCCTGTTCGTTGTTTTTCTTTTAACTTTGCTTATGGAAGTTTTTGCTGTTCAGAATTTTTTTTATGTAGACAAAATTAAAAACCTTTTATTTATGGCTTTCGAGTTTTATGTGAAGTGGAGAAGCTTGATGAAAGCTCACTCAAGAATAAAGACGGAGGGGATCTTAATCACTGTATCAGTAAGGAAGGGAATGTGAATCAGTTGACCATTAGAAATTTCTAAAATTCCATAACCTTTGCAATTTCCCCATAGTTATTCTGTATTTTGTTCCCATGTCTATTTCCCCAGAGTGATTAAAACAAAACCCTTAACATGTTGAGGATGTTATGTGCTTGTCTTGAATAGGAAGAATGGGGTGAATTGGGAATAACAGTTAATCTGGTAGGAAGAAGAATCCCCAAGTGCTGGCAGATTTAAGAGGAAAAGAAAGCATCCCTGGGACCTGCCTGAGGGAAGAAAAAACAAAGTGCTTGAAAAATGGGAATCAGCTCTTCTGACCTGGTGGTGTAACCTGCCCCACAATGATAGTGAAAAATAGCTGTTTAGAAAAAGAACTAGACAAAAAGAAAATTAAAAGAACTAGATAGTGTTGATAATGTTTCCTTTTTCGTGACAAGGTACAACTAGCAATAACATGACATTAGATTTTTAATTTGAACAACACTGGTTTAGTACACGAGTCAGTTACATTATACAGAAAATGGCTTAAGCCTTTAAGGAAATGACTATAGGTCTCAAGTACAGTTTAACAAATATTGCTGAGTCCCTGACTCCCGTTTCCTTCTTTTTCCTTTTTGTGATTCTACTCCTGTCTCCCTTCTTTATCAAAGAACAGTATTAAAACCCAAATGGGATTTTATCTTACTTTTTCTTCTTGGCTTGTTTCTCAATTTTCCTGTTAAAAGTTTATAGTACATTAGGGGAGCCTGCATGGCTCAGTTGGTTAAGCATCTGCCTTTAGCTCAGGTCATGATCCTTGGATAGAGCCCCCAGGTCAGGCTCCCTGCTCAGTGGGGAATCTGCTTCTCCCTCTCCCTTTGCTCCTCCCCTCCCCCCAGTGCATGCTCGCTCTCTCTCTCAAATAAATAAAATCTTTTTAAAAGAGTTTATAGAACATTGTATTTATGAGTAATCTTTTACGTATTTCCAACATTAGGGGTATGCTTATGTTCCTTAAACTGGAAGAAGTCAAGAAACATTTCCAGGGGCTACCGACACACTGGAACTATGGAATGCGGATGGCCATTTGTGTACCTTCCTCTCTGCAGCCTGTTCAACATGATCAGTTTACACTTTGCTCTCTCCCTATTCACCTTTGCTGCCCTTTGAACCTCAAGGCACCCTCTCATTGGCACATTATTCTATACCCTACCTCCGTTCCTGTTTTACTCCCTTTCCATGTTACTCCAGATTTCTCTCACAGCTCCTCCATATTCCTAATATGTCCCCACTTGCCCTATTTGAATCCAATCCTCCAGTCTCTTGCCAGAATGAGTGAAATACTCTTACTACTGTTCTCTCTGCCTTAATCTAGCTACTGTCTAGCTGCTAAAGTGATCTAAATACATACATGACAGTAAGGGGAGGACTTTCATTTATTTCCATACTGTTTGAATTCCATACTGTTTAAAGTTTTAAAACATGCATGTAGTACTGTTGTCATTAAAAAAAAGTACAAATATCGGGGCACCTGGGTGGCTCCATCAGTTGAGCATCTGCCTTCGGCTCAGGTCATGATCTCAGGGTCCTGGGATCGAGCCCCACATTGGGCTCCCTGCTCAGCAGAGAGAGAGCCTGCTTCTCTCTCTCCCTCTGCCTGCTGCTCTGCTTACTTGTGTTCTCTCTCTGTCAAATAAATAAATAAAATCTTTTTTAAAAAGTACAAATAGCATTATATTACTACACTGTTTAAAATCTTCCGATAGTTTCCTATTGATTGTGAGATAAAACTCAAAATTCTTAATATCATACACTCCATTAGCTCTGCCACTTCAATTACTCAACTTCATTAAGTGACTTCTTTTCTCTTGTTCTCCCAGATAATGACTTTGCCAGGGTTATCAAAGATGCTTAGTTCTGAAAAATAATAAAGAGCTACCATTTAAACATCTAGAGTGTGCCAAGTGCTTTATGTTGTGATCTCATCTTTCAACCCTGTAAGGTGGGCAAACCATTTCAGTTTTATAGACACTGAAGATCAGAGGTTAAGTGACTGCCCTAAGGTCACACAGGTGTTGGCAGGGGGAATCAGGATTTGAACCCAGTTCTGCCTAACTGTAAAACCTATGCTCTTTGCACTATGCCATGCTCTCTCTAGAATGAAACGTTCAGTCACTCTGGCCCTACCTTTTAAAGAAACATTATTTCCTATCTTTAGGTAGGAAGTTTAGGAAGTATTTTAGCATCATAATTCAGACTATTAGTTCCGGGGTCAAACTGCCTGGATTCAAATACCATCCCTATAATTTATTAGCTGTGTAACCTTGAGTGTTAATTTCTCTTGAGCCTCAGCTGTCTGTCTGTAAATGGCTATGTTAATAATAGCTCCTCTCTCAGAGTTGTAATCTTTAAAAAGACCCATGTAAAATAGTATGTGGCAAATAGTATGCATACCCTCAGCGAAGCATAGCTATTATCAATATATTGCAGATACATCTCAAAATTCTGTTGGCCCTTTTGATCATCTAGATGTTCCTGATCAGTACATCTGAATCCTGGCTTGCTATATTCTAATTGTTCCTTCTACGTATTTCTGTGTAACAGAAAGTACCATAATTATATTGTATAGGCTTTGCCTTTGTGAGTGATTTTTTTTAATATATAGGATATATTAAAAAAATATAGGATAGGATATATAAGGATATAGCTTCAGAAGCACCTGAGTGGCTCAGTCTGTTAAGTGTCTGCCTTTGGCTCAGGTTAGGCTGTGATCCCCGGGTCCTGAGATCAAGTCCTGCATCACTTCTCCCTCTGCTTCTCATAAATAAGTGAATAAAATCTTTAAAAAAACGATACAGCTTTAGATACACAACAAATTTTACTAGCTCTTACATTAAATGGCTAATTGCTGAAATGTTCTTCATTTGCTAAGGTGTAATAGAATGCCATGACTCGTCAAATTGCTTTAGCATTTCTTGTAGTACTAAAAATAGTAATGCAATTATTTTATCGCAGGATTTGTCATTTTTGCTATGTGTAGGGACCAGGTCCACTTGCCTATCTTCAGAGTGGGATCTCATGATGGTCCGAGTAACCTCCTAGTGTATATTCCTATCTGCTCTTTTTGGCTCACTTTCCCTGTCAGGTGTCAAGTTTGGGCATCACCTTGAAGCAGCCGTTTTAGGGAAGTCAATCACAAAGCCCGCCCTCAACTGGATACTCTTGACTTGTGATTGGTGTAGCACTCAAATGAACTATCTGAACAAGGCCTTGGATACTTTCAGTCCCTATGCAGTCATGGCCATATACTATCTGCTTCTTCTGACACCTGTCATCACCTTCTCTGCCATTCTTTTCAAGGAATGGCAGCATAGGCCCTCAACAGCCTTGGTTGGTACCACCTGTGGTTTCCTTACCATAGTTCTTGGCCTTTTTGCCTCCACACCTTTTGAGATGTCCCTTGTGGTCTGTCTCTGTTGCCCTTTGACTAGAGATCAATTAATCTAAACAATACTCTTAACTCTTCCATGGAATAAACATGCAAGTTACCAGACTTTTCTGCATCAGCCTCTTTTGAGTCCAGATGAAGCTGGAAGAGAGTATGGAGAGTCTTAAAAGAAGCACTACTAGGTGTCTTTGAAATAAAATCTTCCTAGGCCAAAATTTTTTATTAAGGTACTGATAGGAGTGAAAAGTGGCTTTAAAAAAAAAAGACCCTGATTGCTTTGCATGTAAATGTTTATCTTACATGGGGTTTATTGACATATTTTTTTAAGATTTTATTTATTTGATACAGAGAGAGATATTACAAGTAGGCAGAGAGGCAGGCAGAGAGAGAGGAGGAAGCAGGTTCCCTACAGAGCAGAGAGCCCGATGCGGGCCTCGATCCCAGGACCGTGAGATCATGACCTGAGCCGAAGGCAGAGGCTTTAACCCACTGAGCCACCCAGGCGCCCAATTGACATATTTTTTAAGATTTTATTTGAGAGAGACAGACAGAGAGAGAGAGAGAAAACAAGCAGTGGGGAGGGGCAGAGGGAAAGAAAGAGAGAGAGAGAGAGCGCAAACTTCCTGCTCAGCAGGAACCTGATGTGCTCTGGCTTCATGACCTGAGCTGAAGGCCAACTCTTAACCAACTGAAGCACCCAGGTTTCCTCTGACTTGTTGTATTTTTAAATCTAAACTCCCTCTAGAGATTTGTTACCATAAATAAATACAAAGTTCTTGCTTGGCTTCCTTGTATCTGTTATCCCTAATGTTCATTCATAGACTCATGAGCAGGGGCCTTAGGGATAGTCTTGGTCCAGTTTTCACAGCATGTTTAGTAAAACCCTAGAGGTCCTAAGACAGTGCCTTAGGCACCACAGGTGTGGGTGAAGTGGGGGTGGGGGTGATAACAGTGGGCCTCTTCCAAAGCAGCTTTGCTTTTCTATTTTATATATTAGGCTTCCAAGTAAGATTTCATTTCAGAGAGTCTGCTAATGCAATCCTTTTGTTTCATACTTGGAGTCTTAAGTATTCTACCCTGAATATTGAAATGAGAACTTTGGGTGTTATTAGGGCTGAGAGTACCACCTTTCTATCAAGATTCTGAAGTTTCTGAGATTGACAAACCAAACAGAAGCTCAAATTGTTGCTTTGGTATACTTAACCTCTTTGACAATGAGCACAAATGTTCTACCTTTTCTCTCTCTCATTATCTTGTACCTAGTAGTAGTATTGAACATATACTTGATGCTCAAGCATATTGTATAAATCTGACAGACCCTCTCTCTCAGTATGTACATTAGCTGAGCTAGCAGTTAACACTGTAAAAGAAAACAGTTATGTTTGTGTCTAAATGTGATGAGAGTATCTTAATACTACATGAAGGAAGACTAAGAAGGAATAATATAGTTAATAAATAAAAAACAGTATTATATAATAAAAAGGAAGAATGAACTCTTTAGGCAAAGACTAAAGGACACTTCTTTTATGACTTGAGGTTTTCCATGAACACACTAAAATCTGTAAAGAAAAAAAAATCAATGGGGATATACAAAGTATATGCTAGATACCTACCCTAAGAGCCTGATTTCTCCTGGACTTCAAAATCCCATTATTCTTACTCCTGTACATGTACATGTTCTCCAAACAGCTGCCAGACCCTCCTAAAACTTAAGTTATATCACATCACTCAACTGGTAAAAACCCTCAAATGGTTCCCCATCTTGCTTGCTAAAAGCCAAGTCCTCGAAATGGCCTATAACACCCTACATGATCAGTGCACTTACCTGCCTCCCAGCCCCAATCCATCTCATGCTTATGTCTCTGATTTTATTTACCATTCTCCTTACTTATTTTACTACAGCCCTGTGGACTTTTTGACTGTTCTCCCTTAGCATCATGGCATGCTGCTCTGACCTTGGGACCTTTGGACCTGCTGTCACCTCTGCCTGAAATGTTCTTCCCAGATACCAACATGGCTTGGTCACTTAATTCTTTCAGGTCTCTGCGAACTGCCACATTCCCAAGGAGGCCTTCTCTAACCATCTTATCTCAAATAATAACAGCCCCATAAACATTTCCTAATACCCCAAACCCCGCTTTTTCTCCATAGCACTCATTATACTGACATATTTAGGGGTTGGTTGCCTGTTTCCCCTCTCCTAGAACATAAGTTCCACATGGGAAGGGACTTTTTTTGTGTGCACTCTTGAAGCCCTGACACCAAAAAAGTGTCTGGCACAGAAAAATCACTTGAAACTTTTGTGAATTTGTTCACCAGGATTATAAAAAATTTCCTCGTAGTACCTATATGGTGGAAAACTAAAAGGACTTGAGGCTTCTAGCAATGTGTATTTTCCCAACCTTCGTGGATTTGAACTAGAGCTCCCAACAAGTAGTTCCATGTTAGGTTTACACTCCAGTCTACTGGCATTTGAAGCTGGGAGGGGAATCCAGTCAATATAACCTCTTCTACTACACTCTGGGTAGTGACTGTCAGCACTGAATCCCTTCCCTCCCCATCTCATCTCAAGGTTCTCCTTTCTCACAAAAAGGTCAGACATCCCTGGAATACGGTGCTGTTCCTTGCACAGAGCAAGTACCCAGACAGTCTACACTTCAGTCTTGGAACCAGCCTACACCAAATCTCTCCAGAGTGCAGGTGATAACCAGAATAGAAAGCTTTTGAATCAGAGTTGAATTTTGTAGAAGCCTTTATTTCAGTGATCAAGAATGCAGTAAATGGAGTCTACACTGATTAACATTAGGCATGCACCTCTACCTGAAACTGCTGTTAGTTTCTGACTGGCCTAAATCTTTATAACCTATTTAGGCACATCTCTGAATTTTTTGGACCCTGGTATACAGGGTAAGTAAGCTTCTTCCTTGTGGCAGTTTAGTAATGAAAATTATGCTCACTGGCTAGATTCCTTTATAACTAAAGGTCTCCAGATGCTCAGGCTACCTGTACTACCTCGAGACCATACCTTATACATTAAAGTAAATCACAGCATGAGGAAGGGAGGTCATTTAGAAAGCTGAGTGTACTGTATGAATATCCCATAGATTTTTTCCAGCACTGATAGTCAAAACACTAGATAAGGAGGCCTATAGTTAAGTACCAAATTACTCTTCTTTCACTGCTGCCCTTTCTGAGAGACACAAAGATGTATATCCAATCTCCCCAGAAATCTGAAATGAATCCACACAAATGACAGATTTGACCTTATGTGGTCCCACAATCAAATTATAGAAAGCAGCCCCACTATCAAAATTATAGGGAGCAGTTAATGGGACTTTGAGAAAGCATAATCCCACATACAGTAATATGCATCTAGTAGAGTTTTCCATTCATCTGTCAATTGTTCTCACAAGATTAGCATTAAAAAACACAACCAAGGAGACATATGACCCTCAAAACACACACACACGCACACACACAATATTGGTCTTTGTTCATTCTCAGATGACAGGATGTCCCAAGAGTGACAAAGGTGGGAGCCAATTCCCCCATAGCCTTTTCTTCAACTATCCCATCAACCGCTCTTCATTTCTTGAACTACCTTCCTTTTCCAAAGAGGTAATGCTGAGATCAGTCAGAAAGGCTTTCTGAGAAAACTGGCTTGGATTTCTGGGTCTGTTCCAGTCGATTCAAGATGAATTGGCTTGTATCAATGAAGCGCTCAACGCAGTTCACAAAACAGGCCTCAGCCCGACTGTCCAACTTTGGCCCAGGCTTGTCCATGCACTTCTCCTGCTCAGGACAAGACACAGAAACACAAAGTGAACTTGAGAAAAAATCGGGAGGTGGGGAGGGAAAAGTTACTTCTTGTTATTTAGAGGAAAAACTTCACCTAAAAACAGTATCTGATATGTTACTATTTCACATTTGGCATGTAGCAAGTTATCCACAGCCTTACATTAAATTCTCACAACCACCCCAGAAAATAAATACTATCATTAAACCTCATTTGACAAAGAGAGAAACCATGGCAGAGATATCTTGCCCAAAGTTATTGGAACAGAAAATGGTGGATCTATTACAGAGCAAAAAAGGGGTGGGGGGAGCAAAATACAAGTGAAGTAAGCCTTCACTGAATTTGGTTTTAACTCCACAATGCTGCCACCATTAAATGCCTTTAGAGTAACTGCAGGGGAAAAAAGGAGAAAGAATAAATCACAGCAGTGACACCCTAAAACCTACCAAAGGAAAAAAGGAAATCTATTATCCAAGATTCTATAACCTTGTCTAATTAAGCCAGAAGTTCTTGAATACTCTCAAGATGAATGGAAAATTGTATCAATCTTCCTAAAGGGCACAGAGCTTACAGAGTCTTAAAGGAGTCCTTAACCACACCCCCTCCCCAACAAAAATGTAATGAATCACAGATTTCTTTTTTTTTTTAGAGAATCAAAACACCAAGGAGTACACAGGTATCTGTTAGAGGTCAGAGTCCTGCAATACCATAAGTATGTGAAAGTGACGATGAACCGATGATTATTTAGTTCAAGGTAAGTGTTCAAGTGAATTTTGTTCATTATTCTCTGCTGTGTACACAAGCCTCAGACTCTCCACTTCCAAGAAAATTATCCTTAGCCTCTGAATCCGATGAGGTTTTTGTTTTGTTTTGTTTTGTTTTTTAACAAGGCAGGGCAGTTATGCTGTCCTTGGCAGCCAGAGAACACTTTGATCCCCAGCTGCAAATGCCTTCCACCCTTTTGCCAAAGTCCCCTCACAGGGACTCAATTCCTCAACCTTCAGACCTGAAAAAGCCTGGCATTACACAACAATCCAACAATAAAGCAAATAAGTGTGGGGGTGGGGTAGATTACGCCACTTTTACAGTTAGTGGGCTAGAGCCACTCATTTCTCATGGGCGACATTTAAAACAATTGGGTAATCCAGGTAAACCCTGAGGAGTCCAGGAACAGGAGACTCCCTCCCTGGGAATCGGGGCTCCAAAAAAAAAAAAAATCTCAGTACTGGCGGCTCTCATCAGTCTTGGTGACCAGCACCAGGCAGCTTCAACCTCAGGTGCCTACTGTGCTGCTTGGGACAGGAGCAAAAGTCTGCTGCGATCCCCAGTCCTCTGCAACAACAAAGCCAAGGTCTGGGGTGAGAGTCCCCTGAGAAGCGGAGTCACCTTTTCTACCTTCCAGCTTGATATCAGAAACCTGAGGGAACCTAGGGGATGCTACCGGGTCCTCCCCCTCCCCGAATCCCGACGTCCTAGGCAGCCCTGCCGGGCAAGGGCAGGGGGAAAGTAGGTACAGTGGCCAGGTCCTAGCCCCAGGCTCCTTACCCAACAAAGTTCCGTCATCTGGTGCACCAGTTGCTGGAAGCGTTGCTTCTGAGTCTCCACCTCGATGAAATGTTGCAGCTGAGGGTCCACAGAGCCCAAACCCGCCGCAGACGAAGACGAGGAGGAATCCATCCCAGCGCCGCCACGCTTGCCGAGACGAACTCCGCACCAACCCACCGACCTTCACGTGTCTCCGCGACGGAACCGGAACCACAACCTGCCCGTCTCTGGGCCCGCCCCGTGAGCGCACTGCGCTGGCGTGCGACCTGGAGCGTGGGCCCGCCCCCCACGCCCCACGCCCCAC
>LNAC01000588.1:730311-761698 GCA_002007465.1 Ailurus styani
CCCCGGCACCCCGCCGCAGCGCCCTACGTGAGCCCTGAGGCCTCGGGGCTTGCAGCCCAGTGCCACGGTGCTGACAAGACGTTATTCCAAAAAGAAAGGGAAAAAAGTAAGAAAGGAAGTTGCTTAACACCACGTGGCCGGTTTCTGCCGGCCCAACAGCCCCGCCCCTGTCCACTTCCAAATTGGCCCGCGCTTTTCGTGCTGCAGTGCTGGTCCTGCCTCGGTCCAGACTGCTTGGCCCATCTCAGCCGTCCTGGGGCTCCAGTTTTCTTTGAGGGTGTTTTCCCTCCTGACAGAGGAGAAAGAGACTGCGACAGAAATTGTCCCCGACTCTCAGATTCATTCCGGTAATATTACATGCCTGCTGTGTGCTGTGTGCCAGGCACTGGTGCTTTGCTTGTGAGTTTGTCTCTGACTCAGAGCCGGGGTTAAATTGCTGAGGATCTTGTCGAGCTCTCAAAGTAGGAATATGCGAAACCAATTCCACACAACAGTTTTCTGGAACACTGAGATAGGGCGCTTCAGGGAGGTTGCATGACTAATCGAGATAGCAAGAAAACTGTATGCTTTCCAGTAATTTTATTTTATCAAAACACCCTCCCCTCCCATTTTTATGACACCATTTTATTCTTGCCAAATAATGCCTCCCTCCCCCCAAGCTCTAATGCCTACCCAAAGAGCTCTTGGACCCCTTGTCAGGCTATTTACACCCCTCCCTCCCCCAAACTTTCCATCCCAAATTCAGTTTGTCATAATACTCCTGGAAAATTTTCTCTCTGAGGACAATACCAGGAACAATAATTCTTTGGCTTTTGCTCAGAAGGTACTATCTCAGAGAATCAAAGAAGAGTCATTCCTAGATGTAGAGAGGGGCCTTTGTGTATTCATTGAGAGCAGGAAGGTTCCAGGGCCTGTAAGCCTGGGATTTCAAAATCCCTGAAGAAGTGAAATTGGGACTTGTGGAGGAGAGGAATGGAACAAGAAGCTTATTGGTGAGCTCAGGATTCTTCATCCATGACATCTAGAATGTTGCTCAGAAGAATTTTGAAAGTGGGACGTTCCTCTGCTTTCTAAAACCAAAGAAAAAGCAGTGTGTTACAGTGGGCTAGAATCCAGAATTCAAGGGAAATGCAATAAGTAAGCAGAAATGTTTATTAAGTATATACTATATGCCCTGTAGCACACCCTGTCAATCACACACACGCACACACACATGCACATGCACGCACACACACAAACACACAAACAAGAAAGAAAAAGGAGAAGAAACAGAAATGCTCCATGAAGTCCTTGTTCACTTTTCATCTTTAGTAACTCAGGTTATTAATATGATGAGGACAATTTGCAAATTAAACTGACAACACTGATTAAAAACAGAGGGTGAATTCATTATGGAATTGCATACCCGTACATCATTATTTTAGATCCTCAAATGAAAAATGGCTATTAAACAAGTTAAATGTTTGCCAGAACTGAAATCTTGTAAACTTTCAAACACTGTTTTATCATTCCATAGCCAAAGGTTTACAGAGTAATTAATATTTCGAGACCATGGGCTGCATCACTGAGCAGGGATCCCGAGCACTTGGGACATTTTATTACCACTGTCTGACCTCTAGACTAAGGCCCTTTGTGACAGCCATGGTCCATAAACCCCTGAGGTATTTAGTGATTCACAGCATCTTCATGCCAGAAAGGTCTCAATCCATCAGAACCAAAAAGTCATCAGTTTCTTGTTCCTTTGAATCAGTGGTTCTTAAACCTAGCTGAGTATCAGGATTTCCTGGGAAGTTGAAAAGGGCATTTCTGGGTTCTGCTTCAGACATATGTAACTGGAATATCTGAGGATAAGGCCCAGTCATTTGTGATTTTAAGAGTTCCCCAAGGGGCGCCTGGGTGGCTCAGTGGGTTAAAGCCTCTGCTTTCGGCTCAGGTCATGATCTCAGGGTCCTGGGATCCAGGCCCACATCGGGCTCTCTGCTCAGCAGGGAGCCTGCTTCCCCCTCTCTCTCTGCCTGCCTCTCTGCCTCCTTGTGATCTCTCTCCCGCTGTGAAATAAATAAAATATTTAAAAAAAAATAAGAGTTCCCCAGGGATTCTGATATGCATCCAGTTTCAAGAGTATTACTTTAAACAGGCTGTGGAGGAAGGGCCTGTCTGAAATGGTTAAACTAGCAGAGCGAGGATATCCTAGTTGGAGGGAGCATAGTCAGTCCCCCTTAATCCTGCATGGCACAGGAGAGAGAAGAGAAATGGTTGTCCCTTTCTCCATGCTTCCTTTGTGACCTCAGTCATTTGTTGAAGGGAAATGAGCCACGCTCTGATCCAAATACCCTCTTTTCATGCCACCAAGAGGGCTCCAGATTCACACGTGCTTGTTGGACACCATCCTGCCCTGTTTCTAGTGGTGCAGCATTCATTTCCTATTAGAGGTTTGGGTTGCCAAACTAAGGTTGCCAAGGACCTACTGAAAAGTGGAGAAAGCACCTCTGAAAGAACCCAAGGTCAGAGCACCAAAACATTTTAGTAATAGTGGGACAGACTCCTTATTTTCAAAATACCACATCTACCCGCACACCCCATGATGCACCACATTTAAAAAAATGAATAAAATTAATTTTAGTTCCCTTTCAGGAGGACTTTTTGTTAAAATTCTAGTTAGGACCACAGCCATAAAAGGTTGGCAGTTAGTTAGTAAAGTAGAAGAAAGGGCTAATGACTTCCAAAGGAATAAACATAAATTTTAATGGCTTTTCTTTTTAAGTGCCTTTAGCGGCCTGCTTATGCTAGGGGACTTGGCCCCATGACATCCCCTCCCCCTGAAGCTGAGCTGGTAACGGGGTCTGCTGAGGCTACTCTAGTGAGAACGAGATGAGCCTGGGAAAGTCTCTCGAAGCAAAGGATTGGGGTACAAGCGGGGTCCCGGAAGCTGTGTGGCTATCAGTGTGTGCCCAGCTGCCACGTGGCCGGGGAGAGCAGGGACTGGGGGCCTGCGCTGACTAAATGGAAGAGGAGACCTAAGGAAATAATTTAATAATTTAAGAGGTCCCCCCAAAACACATACCTCGTGCCAGCAGCTGTACATGATGGTATATACCCTCTCTGAAGCTAGATGAGGCCTATAGAGGCGTAGGCCTTGGGCAATGTGTTCAGCGGTTTCACTGTTAGTAAATCTCTCATATGGCATCTTCCCCAGAGAGTAAATTTCCCACATCAAAACCCCTAGAAAAGGAAAAAAAATGTAGTAAGTCGATTTGCAGTCTCTTTGGGTAGTTGGGATCCTTGTCTTCCTAGATCAACCTCAAACACTAGATTCAGCTGATTTTCCACTCTGTGGATTTTACATTTCGTCCAAATTTCTGCTCCAGTACTGACCACGCTGGAGGGTAATCAGGGTTGTATTGGACAATTAGCTCCTCTGGAGTGAGACAGCCTCTTATTTGTCTTTGTAATTAGCGGGTCTGGCAGAGTCCCTTGGGACGCAATCAGTATTCAGAAGCTGTGGAATACTGAATAAATTGTTCCTCTCAATATATTGTTTAAGTTCTAAGAAAGCAGGGATCATGTCTAGGTTACTCTTTTTATCCTCAGGAACCCCTGTGGTGCCTAACAATAGTAAGCACTTCCTAAGGATTAGAAGCAGGAAAACAACACATAATAATCTCTCTGTGCGGGTTACAAAGTGTTAATTTCCCCATTGCATTCCTCTTCCTTTGAGCTGCGTAATCTGTATAATTTCCTCCACTTACCAAATGCCCAGATGTCAGATTTGCTGCTGAACTTGCTATACATAAGGACTTCTGGTGGCGACCACCGGACTGGAAATTTGGAGCCTACTGAGCTTGTATATTCATCATCCAGGACATACCTGCAGAGGGTTCAGGACTAGTTACTGTTACGATTTTGGAGAGCTTGACATTTACTTACAATTTCTTGGCACAGTCGCAGGAGCCGCACAAATGCATGCTTGCTGGGCCCCGGTGTCTTTTAAAAATGTTTCTTTTAATGTATTCCTGTTTTCGGTTCTGGTTTAGCTTTCCGGATGGACAATATGGTTACAGCAAGGATGACGTGAAATAAGATCTGTTAGGTACTCCCTTCCTCTTCTCCGTCTCCCTCTGTTTTATCCTTCCTTCTATTCTGCTGTTGCCAGTGGGAACTAGACTGCTCAGGAAAGGAGGCATGGGTGTGGGGGGCGGGTGGTAAAGACAACAGGATTAACAGATCAAGATAAGGTATTGGGGAATCTTCACTTGAAAAAGAGGGAGGGAGAAAGGCGAGGAGAGGGATATTACAATAAACCAAAAGTAGGAAAGAAGTGACTTAAAGAATTCAGAGAAAGAAAAGGAATAGAAAAAGGGTGAAAAAGACTAGAATGGAGAAACCAGAAAGGGAGAGGGTTCAAAACAATAATGCTGCCTCATGTTTGCACTGTGCTGTTTTTCCTTTTAGAGGGAAAGATGAAAAAGGCACACCCACCTGGAAAGGCCGAAGTCAGATACTTTAACAACTCCTTGATCATTTACCAAACAGTTTCGAGCCGCCTATAGTAATGATAGGTACCAGTGAGACCCTGTCCCTTGCACACAGGTTAAAGGCACAAAGCTCCTGCCCACCGGGGTGATGAAGCCAGGGAAGCCTCATCTCTTTCAACTCAAGAGACACGTTCCCACCCAGCAAGAGTCAGGTGATGCCACTGAGAAACTCTGATGCGTTGCCACTACATCTAAAGCAACCCGCTGTCTAGACAGAAGCAAAGCACCTGAGGGCATGCAGAATAATTTCATTCACACCAACGATTCCTGACACCCCTTCCTCTACTGAATTGATGAGAGAATGAGGGACAACCGAAAGCAGTTTTGTTTTGTTTTGTTTTGTTTTGTTTGCTTTTCTGCCAGTGGGACTAAGACAATTTGAGCCTTGGCCCCGCTGGAATAAACAGGGGCACAAAACTATGATGCCGCTAGAGGCCAGGCTGGCAGAGTGATAGAGGGAAGTGGGGTGGGTAGATTGCAGGAAATTGCAGAGCATCGCCATCGGGTCTGTAGGAGGCAAGCTGTTCCTCGGCTCCACGTGACTGTGAGCGTGGCCTGTGAGAATGAGCCTGGTGTTTCAAGATGGCCAAGATTGTCCAGAGAAGTCGGAAATTCAGGTTTTTCAAATGTGTTTTTAAGTGTTTGCTAATATAAAACATTAAAAAAAAAAGAATGTACCCACACGCCCCCCTAAACTCCCAGGATATGACTCTGATGTAACCAAACAATTGCTCTCTGCCAGGAGCAGGTCCACTGAGAAGCGGGGTTGCCCTTCCGTCCTGGGTGGGGGACCCCACCATTTCCTCGTTGCTGTGTGGGTCTGGGCATGAGTGACGACTCCCGCTCCCACCATGGCATGACTTGCAGTATTGAGTCTAGAGATCCTTGACTGGCTGACCACTGGGGCACAGGCTCACCTAACTTGTAATGTTTTCTAGATAAAACTGAAATGATGATCCCGGCCACCCTCCTCGTCCAGGTGTGATATATCTTCTGCTGTTACTTCCACTCCCTCAGTACTTGGTCTCAGGCCAATCTTTCTGAGGTCCTACCAGGTCTCGGTGAAGGAATTGCTTTGACTCCAGGTATTCCATGGCTTCACACACATCCTTGCACATCTCCAGCAGCTGCTGAGTCTGGAAGCGGTTGCGCATTTCCCTCAGGTAGTTCAGGAGGCAGCCATTGGCCATGTACTCAGTGATGATGAAGATGGGGCGCTGTTTGGTGCAGACACCATACAACTGAACCAGCTTCTCATGGGAAAGATTCCTGCGGGAGAGTAACAACCCAGTCCTCCCTTTCTAGCTCTCCATACTAATGAGAATGGGGCTGGAGAGGAAAGGGGTTGGTCTGGAAGTAGAGCATTAGCTAAGGGACCATGATAACAAGTCGAGCTTCCTCCTTCCCATCCTAAACCCCAAAAGTGCCTAATATGTGAGGGCAGGGCAGGGATCCGGAGCCCAAACAGAACAGAAAATAAGCCCAGGGCTAACTGAACGCTAAGGCTAGTCAGAATCCATCTTCCTTTTGAAAGTCTTATTTTTTACACGTATCCCCAAATGCTACTGAGATAGCACACACCCGAGACCAACACTGTTATCTACCATTATCTAAGGCAAAGAAATGGTTACCTTGGCAGTTAGTACTTCCCTCAATCAAAGACTGACCTCAGGCCCTGCCCCCAAATCTCTCTCTCTCTCTAAGTCACCTTAAACCATGGTGGAAACTGTGCTGGTAATTTCTGGACTCCAGCAACTGGATTGAGGGTTGAGTTTGGGCTGTAACTCACATCATGACTTTGGCTTCTTCAATGAATTCATCCTCCGACATGGAGCCTTCTTTAATCATCTTGATGGCCACGTCGTACTGCCCTCTCCATTTCCCATACTTCACTACCCCAAACTGTCCAGCCCCTAGCTCCTTCAAGAAGGTCAGGTCCTTTGGATCAATTTCCCATGATCCTATAACAACAAAGCCTCGATATGATTTTTTTGGGAATCATGTATGTATAATTCCTACAATAGATAAGAATCCCTACTAGGGGTAAAAATAGGCAAGCAGTAAAAGGGAAATGCTCAGGAGTACCCATCTATCTTTGCTCAGGTAAATCTCAGGGACAGGGTGGTTACTGATTGGAGGAATTGGAATTTTAGGTGCCAGGCAGCCATAAAGGAAGGAGAAACTGGACAACCTCTTAAAATCCCTTTATGATTATGGTTTTTTGATCACATAATTAAAAAATAATCCCTTTATGAATAATGTGTTTGCAGTCCCAGTAGGAGCCACCAGAGGGAGAAAAATTATTAAATAACTTGTTTGGCTTGGACCTAATCTTCCTGGAGGCCACTGATACAGAACAGTGTGCTGCAAGGTCTAGTTGGGTCTGCCCAAGGTAGTCCTTGTCACTGGCCCATCCACCCTTCCCTAGAGAAATAAGCAGTTACCGTAGCCCAGGCCTGCAGTGGAAGGTGCATTCTTGTTTTGTTGAGACACTGGATATTTGAGCCTAGATATGAGCCCTGAAACATACAGAGGAGAGGGTCATGTTGCTGGTGCAATGTAGGAGATGGGATGCTGCACACATCCTCACATAAAGTCTCGCACTTCTGACAGTCATCCTTCTGGTACATTTTGAATCCCAGGAGATCTCCATGAACCCACATGTTTCTGGAAGCTTCTCCTCTCACAAAAGAATTTTCAGGAGAGAGAGAGAGAGAGAGAGAGAGAGAGAGAGAGAGAGAGAGAGAGAGAGAGAGGGAGAGAGAGGGAGAGAGAGAGAAAATACTCACTGAAGTACACTCCCCAACTAAATATATCCCCACCTCACAGCCCAGGCTTAGCTCACATCCAACTTCTGCTTTTGACACTGAAAAGTGTCATGGGGACCCCCTAAAATGACAGTCTTGACATTGCCTTGCGTGGAGGTAGCAGAGAGCAGCAAGTCTTCCCAATGAAGCTTATCCCGTATCTTCATGCCCTCACCAATCTCCAAGTTTTCAAAATGTGTACCCTGCTTAGAAATTGTCTTTGGGTATTTTCTAACCTGTATTTTCTTTGAGCGCAAGGACCTTGACTGATAATTTCACTGTGTTCTCCTCTGATACCAAGAAAATTGCCATGTATACAGTAGGAACTCAATGAGTACTTGCTGATTTGTTAATTACCAGCATCTTCTATGTCTTTCCTTAGCACTGAGCATCAGTCACCAAATAAGAAGTCACTCACTTCTGGGTGTAAAGTCATCCTTTGACCTCCTCTTTTCTTTTTTTTTCTTAAAGATTTTTATTTATTTATTTGATAGAGAGAGACACAGTGAGAGAGAGAACACAAGCAGGGGGAGTGGGAAAGGGAGAAGCAGACTTCCCGCCAAGCAGGAATCCCATTGTGGGGCTCCATCCCAGGACCCTGGGATCATGACCTGAGCCGAAGGCAGACGCTTAACCACGGAGCTACCCAGGTACCCCGACCTCCTCTTTTCTTGATCTTGACCTGGCATCCTAGGTGTTTTCTTTCACCAAATTTGCACTGCCCTGTGAGACTTTTTCTTCCCCTCACCGCCTTGTCCCAAATTGCCTCTCCTTGTTCTTATCACACACATCCTTCTTCTCTGGTGCCCCTGATACTCACCAGCAGAGTTATGTTGATGGTAATTGATGAGCTCGGGGATGGTGCTGAAAAGGTGCTTCTCTGCCAGGTAATACTGGCTCTGAGGTGTGGAACATACAACGTAATGGCGGATCACCCCTTGAGGGTCCCTGAAGAAGTGGAGGCTGGGTCAGCGACTTGGGGGCAAGGATCAGCAGTACCCAAGAAGTAAAGTGAAATGAATTTTGAGTGTAAGGGGCAGAGACCATGAAAACACCTCTGTCCTTCATCCCCAGGGCCTTGACACAGTAACACTCACCCTGCTGATTTAGCAAACACAGACACGGTATATTTTCCAGCTTTGCTGGAGTCTCTGACAATGAAACCTCCTTCCTTCCCCTGAAACAATGAAAAAGAAGCCGACTTTAAGGAGGAAGTGGCACTCACACCTGCATTCCACCTGCCCGAACTTGAGAGAAAAACTGAAGCCTGAATTTTATGGCCAAGTGCCACGTTTGAGCTGCAGCATCATTGCTTTTGATAGTAAAAAGTGTAATTGAGACCACCTCCCCCATAAAATGACAGTCTTGACACTGTCTTGCCTCGAGGTGACAGAGAGCAGCAAGCCCTCACTTGTTGCGCAAGAAGAATGCTGTTTGCCTGTAGTCACACCCTTACCTCTTGCTTTAGCAGTTGTTCAGCCTGACTCCGGGTCATGTGTTTGGAATACCACCTGTAAAGGGAGAGTGCTTCAGTGGCTTTTAGGCCATGGCGTTACCAGCTTAGAGGTTAGAGCACCTTCCACAGTTCATCTGTGCCAGTTCAATCAGTTCACTCAATTCCTACTTATGGAGTTACCTATCATGTGCACAGTACTCTGTGCACATTAAGCTCCCTTTCCCAGAGCCTGGTTGGAACTGAAGAGTAGAGGACAAAAGGCAGGTGGCAGAGAGGTGCAGGGATGGGATCAGGGACAGGGCCCCCAAGGACAATCCATTTTCATGATTCAGGAGAAAGGACAGTGACAGAGGGTTGACGTTTTCACCCTTTCAAATGTTTCCTACCCAGAGGTCACATCCTTTTCTTTGGTTCTTCTGGATTTGGGGGGAGGGCATGATGACCTCTCCAGCTCTCATAAGCAAAGGGTGTTTGGGGTGAGGGTAAGACATAGCTACTAACTTAGGGTGGTGGCATCATTTGACCCGGTTGACGCTGACTTCAGTAAGTATCTTGAAATAAATGTATTGAAAGTATAAACATGTATACACGGTATTCAGTTCCTCTGGGAAGACTGTGTGCTGGGCACATAAGCATACTCACTCATACATTTCTATGGAGTCTTCTGCTTCGGTGACATAGTTACTAGGGATGTAGCCTTCCTGCCTGAAGAGGAGACAATGTGGTAGATGACCCAGCACTTCCCATCCTTGTGGGGGGAGACAGATTCATACGCCTGTATCTCTGAGCTCAGAACCAATCTCAAATGGAGATGTATAAGCCACGCCCCTCCCTCCAAGAGGACCATGCCACTGATGCATGGCTAGGCCAGTGAAGTGTGTAGCTTCTGTACATGTGGCACTGATTATATGTGCATGACAACATACGGCCCAGACCCTACAGGCTCAGAGATGTGGCCACAAGTAGAGCACTCTGGGAAGTATTTGGCAGGACAGCATATTCCCTTTGGGGTGGGAAGAACAACTGCTGACTGGGATATCGAGTAGGGGAATTAAGCTGCAAGCTTCTGCACACTTGTGGAGAGGGTGGGCAGAAAGTTCCAGAAGAGCTGGAGTGGACTCACCCATTTTTATCCCGTGCTCGCCACCAGGGTAAGTTGCTCTCCTCCAGGATAAAATACTCATCACCCTTTCGTAGCTGTAGATCATTTGCATTCATCGGCATGTAATCATAAAGGGCTACAACCTTTTTCAGCTCACTTGCAGAGACAGGTGCTGCTGTTGGCTCAGGGGGCAGTGGCTTTTTCAAGATCTGTGTAGTTTGGGGGAAAAGTAGGGGTGTTTGGCTAGGTATCAAGCACCCTCCTCTTCTCCCCCAACTCTCTGGCTTACTCGAGACACCAGTCTAACCTAAATCAGGCATAAACAAAAAAGGTTTTTTCAGCATTCATTCAACGATTCTCAAGTATCTGTGCTGGGCTCTCAGCCTGGAATGACCATCAGAATCATCTGGAGAGTGGTTAACAATCCCAGGCAGTTTCCTATACCAATTATGTCAAAATCTCGGGGATGGGACCCAGGCATCAGTATTTTTAAGGCTTCCTGGACAAAACCACCAACACCCATGATCAAGAAACCTTGGCACTGCATCTACTAAGTGGCCCTGAATCTTGGTTTCCTTGTTTGTAAAACGAGCATAATAACTCCTACCCTGCTTACTTACAAAATATGAGAAAGTGCTTCTTAGACTTCAAAAAGTAATCAAAAAGCCAACTTTTAAAATAATATATTAGTGGTAGAATCAAGTATTGGGTATATGGGTGCTCACTGTTAAAGTCTTACAACCTTATGTTTAAAATGTTTTTCATTTAAAAAAAACAGGCTTTGTTTTGTTTTAAACAGGTGATTGGATTAAATTGTTGCCAAGAACTTCCTAATAGCCCTCTATCTTACCACTGAAGAGTGGTAAGATTTGTCCTATTCAGCACAAATCCCATGTCTCCACAAGAACATCAATTAAGAATTAAGAATAAAAATAAAATTTAAAAATTCACAGACCTGTACCCCTTGGGCAAAGAATAAAAATAAAATTAAAAAAAAAAGAACATCAATTAACACTGCCAAGTCCCATGGGAGTTCTAAGACTGGTGTGTTTTCAGGGTGTGGCTGTAAGTTTCTTTTTTTTTTAATTTAAAATTTATTTTTAAAGTGATCTTTGTGCCCAACATGGGGCTCAAACTCACAACCCCAAGATCAAGAGTCACACACTCTACTGACTGAGCCATCCAGGCACCCATGTAAGTTTCTATTTAAGCAGTAGCAGCATCAATTTCCCTGTATACCTGGTCCTCCTCAGGCGTGGGAGGCAGGGGCTTTTTTGTCTTTCTGTGCGAACTCCCAGGTTTTAAGCCTACAAAGTAAGAAACCAGTGTTGATATAGAATGTGTCTTAGGAAAGGGTCCAGGGATAGGTTTGATCAGGGACTTAGCTTTTGTACACAGTGCCTTTAGGACAGTTAGGAGGTCTGAGTGGATACAGCCTTGTGCCAAGTCACGTGGTTTGGAGAGCAGAGCGCCAGTGGGATTTTGGCCCCGGCTAATCCCCTTCCCCAGGCCCCTTTGTGCAGTGGCCAACCCTTTAAGAAGTGATGGATAGAGTCAAAAGAGGGAAAATTTTTTCTTGATCAGATCTCTTACTTCCATTCCGGTTCTCCAGAATTTGGCAGCCCATCGCATTTTTGGCTGTCTGAGAGCAGCAGAGATACTGACCATCGATCCAGAAGCAAGGGTGGTATTTCTGTACCAGATCACTGTTGTACCGAATTACTGTAACAGGGAAAAAAGAGAGAAAGAGATCACATCTGACGTTCTGAAGAATCCACCATTTGCATGTTTTCCTCTTTGAGTAAGGTTAGTGATGAGCTTCAAACAAGTGCCCCTTCCTCACCCACCCTGAAGGAAAGCAGACGACAGAACCAGTTAGCGCACATCCCTGGCCCTGGAAAGTTCTTGTGCAGTTCTCTGCAGTGGGCTGTCATGATGATTATCTCCTGACTACCGAGATAAGAATATCTGATGTCTCCAGAGCCCAAGAGTGAAAATAAATAAAATAAAATAAAATAAAATAAAAATATATAATATAACCACTTCAATCTTCTTATCAGGCAAAGTGTTGATGATGGTGTTCTTTTCCAGATACAGGAAACAATGTGCCCAAGCCAAACTCTGACTCCAGTTCTCAACATACCAATGTCCCAGCTATCTGAGTGATCTTTTATTTTATTTTATTTTATTTAAGATTTTATTTATTTGACAGAGAGATACAGAGAACACAAGCAGGGGGAACGGCAGACAGAGGGCAAAGCAGGCTCCCCGCCGAACAAGGAGCCTGACACAGGACTCGATCCCAGGACCCTGGGATCATGACCTGAGCCCAAGGCAGATGCTTAACCAACTGAGCCCCCCAGGTGCCCCCTGAGCAATCTTTTAGAGATATTTGCTTTAGTGAGAATGTCTGTATCAGGCTTTCAGTGTTCAGAGTATAGTCAACAGAATGGAACTCAGGAGCAAATGAAGGGATTCTGCCTTTAGAATAAACATGGACCCATTCTTCCTAGGGCCACTGAGGTGGGCTGAGCTCATTGTGGGAGATAAACACAGCACCTCCATTCCCTTCACAGAGTCATGAGGCTCAAAAGAGCTCCCAGAAGCCAAAGTACTTTGTAAGGAATAGAATGGTTTGCAGATAGGAGGAAATAGAATCACTCTTTTTAATACTGTGGTATCTCTAGAACCTTAGCATGAAGTCAACTAGACAAGTCCTCCTGGGATCATGTTGTCAGATAACAGAAAAGTAAAGACAACTGAAATAATTGACAACAGCTAGAATTGGAGCAAAAAGACCTCAACCGGTCTAAGAAAATGCACACTTGAGGGGTGCCTGGGTGGCTCAGTCGCTTAAGCATCTGCCTTTGGCTCAGGTCATGATCCTGGGATCAAGCCCCGCATTGGGCTCCCTGCTCAGTGGAGAGCCTGCTTCTCCCTCTCCCTCTGCCTGCTGCTCTGCCTACTTGTGCTCTCTCTCCATCTCTCTAATAAATAAATAAAATCTTAAAAATATCAAAAACAAGGCAAAACTTTCCTCTATAGAGACCAACTCAAGTTCTTAAGAGCTTGCTAGTCACACTCCATTCATTTAAGACTTTGGGGGAAGCCTAGAAGCTTCTGGTGGCCAGGTGCCTTTTACAGGCAAATGAACAAAAGTGCTGTTTTTTTTAAGTGTTATTTTGATGCTTTTCTAAACATGGATTTGAAGACTTCTAACCATTAGTCCCCTGTCCACCCTTACTTTCTCAGCACTCCCCCTCACCACTGTGCCAAGCACAGGGTGGTGGGAACTATTCAGATGGAGGTGCAAGCTATATTGTCTGTAGAGAATTTTATTTTATTTTTAAAAATATTTTTGAAGATTTTTATTTATTTATTTGAGAAAGAGAGAGAGAGAATGCGCATGGGGGGGGGGGGAAGGAGCAGAGGAAGAGGGAGAAGCAGACTCCCTGCTAAGCCTGGAGCCCAACAATGAGGGGCTCCACATGGGGCTTGATTCCAGATCCCAGGATCCTGAGATCATGACCTGAGCTGAAGGCAGATGCTTAACCGGTTGAGCAAGCCAGGCGCCCACCTACAGAGGATTTTAAAACAATAATAAAACCAACCAAAAGTCTTTGTTTTATTATTACCAGCCACTGGCAATTCTGAACCATGTTCCAGATATCAGCTTGACTGATTGCTCTCACTACCTCCACTCTCTGTCCCACACTCCTCCCACCATTATTCTTTACCCAGGGATTTGAAGACCCTCCGGTTCAGGCCTAGATTCTGGTAGACCTGTGAAGAATTCTTTTCTTCCCCCCCCCTCTCTCTCTTTGGCTGTATATAACAATTTCTTTTTTTAAATTAACATATAATGTATGATTTGTTTCAGGGGTACAGATCTGTGATTCATCAGGCTTACACCTTTCACAGCACTCACCATAGCACAAACCCTCCCCAATGTCCATAACCCATCCACCCTATCCCTACCCCTCCCACCCCCCAGAAATCCTCGGTTTGTTTCCTGAGATTAGGAGTCTCTTATGGTTTGTCTCCTTCCCTGGTCCCATCTTGTTTCATTATTTTTCCCTCCCTACCCACCACGACCCCCTGCCCTGCCTCTCAAATTCCTCATATCAGAGAGATCATATGATAATTGTCTTTCTCTGATTGACTTATTTCGCTTAGCATGATACACTCTAGTTCCATCCACGTCTTTGTAAATGGCAAGATTTTGATCTGCCAAGAATTCTTAATCAACATCTGGCTGCTCTGATAAACTAAGCTCTGCAAATATGCTAATGAGGGCACATAATGCTTTCTGCCTGCTCTACTTCCAGCATATCATAAGGAGCTCACCCTACCTTCCCAAATACTGCCTGCCTCTTAAGAGTTCGCTTGAAGATGACACCCTTTCCTTTTTGGCCAATCCAGAGCTGATATTTCTAGCTACTTAGGAGAGAACTGCAAAAGTAGAGTGTCTGTTATGGACTGTTTGTTTCCTCCCCCCCGAAATTCATATGATAAAGCCCCTCAATGTCATGGTATTAGGAGATGGAGACTTAGGGAGGTAATTAGGTCATAAGAGCAGAGTCCTCATGATGGGAGCAGGGCCCTTATAAGAGAGTTGAGAGAAAGCCTCTCTCTCTGCCATATGAGAAAGTAGCCATTCTGCAAGCCAGGCAGATAGTTCTCACCAGAAACCAAACCCACTGACACATTGATCTTGGACTCCCCAGCTTCCAGAACTGTGATAAATCAATATTTGTTGTTTAAGCCACCCGGCCTCTGGAATTTTTTTTTTAAATTATAACCCGAGCTGACCAACACAGTGTCCAAGTGAGAGGGCCAGGAAAGACTACTGCACTGATGCAGAGGGCCAGTCCTGTCTGGGAAGATTAATGGTTGGTGCACATTCCCCAAGTACTTGAGGGGCTGGTCTCTCATATTCATATTTATCAGGGTAATATCTAAAACTCTCTTTCAGGCATGCACGAAGTATTCCTCCCTATACTGGTTGTTGAAGTTTAGCCAATGCCCCTCTTTCTTTCATTTTTGGTGAGCTCAGGCCTTATGCTTATTTTTAACGTTGCAATTTGGAGAGGATCTATTGAGCTTGACCAAAGATTCTAGAGTGAATGCAGACTTGTATCTGTGGTGCTGTATCACTAACGTGCACACTGCCATGCTCAAAGAAATGGAAGAAGAGAGCCCATGGCTAAGTCCTCAGGGATGCAACCTCCCCATGGAAAGTGCCACTGAAAAAAAGATGGCAGCTGGATATGGGGTACCTGAGGCCCTACTTTTATTTGTTTTTATTTTCATATTTTAAAAAAATTTAAAGATTTTATTTATTTATTTGACATAGAGAGAGCACAAGCAGAGGGAGCAGAGGCAGAGGGAGATGGAGAAGCAGGAGGCCTGCTGAGCACAGAGCCCAAGGTGGGACTCAATCCCAGAACCCTGGAATCACGATCTGAGCCAAAGACAGCCACTTAAACGACTGAGCCACCCAGGCGTCCAGAGGCTCAGATCCAGCACCTGAGAAAGTTCCCTCGTATATATTCATAGCCAATACCCCTGCAGAGGTAGCCAGAACCCTGATGAAGTCCCCTTATGTTAGTGATTTGCAGTTGGTGCATTTCATCCTACAGTGGGGTAACAACCCTGGGAGTAGGATTTTATGCTGGCTAGATTAGTTCACAACTGGCATTGCCAGCACCTGGGGCTGTTCTGGTATTGTTAGGACTTGCACCTAAATCTCCTAGCAACTGTGGTATTTGTTGCAAGGTGCTTCCTTTTTGGGTCATGGCTCAACAAGACACACACCCAGGTCTAGAACAACTGGAAATGAAATGCCTTCAGTCAAATGCAAGAGAAGGCAAAATTGCACCTTAACCCACACTACCCATCCACATTAATAACCCAGTTGAAGTGGTGGTGTTTTCTGTTTGTTTTGGCTTTATTTTTAGTTGTAATTTTACCTGCCAAATGAACTTTAATAGTAGCACATAACCAGCACGTTAAGTTTGCCATTTGAGTCAGTAAACCAGGTTTACAAAAGCTGGATATTCTCATCCTCTGTCATTGTTCATACCTTGAATGTAGTGGGTATTCTAGAAGTATTTGTTAGGCTAATCTATGACTGGTTTTGAAATTAGTCGTTTAAGTGTAAAGGAGTGACTAACTTGCATGTGTCACTTTTTTTTTCTTTTCTGGTTCTCCCTCAGTATGTCCCACCTTCCCGTATTTCCAAACTAAATCCTAGCTGTCCATCAACATGGAGCCCAGCCACCCATGGTGGTTGTTTATCCTTACAGAAAAATCTTTTGATAAAACTATTGGTCCCTTTCTGCGTGCAAGGCACTGTATGAGGCACTATGGAGAGAACCAAGGAAGTGCAAATATATAGGCCCTGTGTGAACTCGTTTTGTACCACTAGCTAAGGCAGGCCTCTTACCTCAAAACATGTCAAGAACTGGACTTCGTGGTACAAGACAGCACCAATTTGCAATCTCAACACGGCCTTCCTCTAGAATATCTTGCCTCCAACTACAGGTGTACTTTCTGGACTTGAGAACACCCAAGCAGCATGACACTATGCAATAAGCTTAGGCTCTGGAGTCCTACAGACATAAGGATGTGGTAAAGATCCAGGCTTCAGCTCTCAGCGTGCGCCTGAGTGTGACCATGAGCAGGTTACTGAACCTCTTTGAAACTCAGTTCCTTCATCTGTAAATAGGGGAATGATGCATACTTCATAAGCTTATCGTGAGGATTAAAAGCTCGTACGTTTGAAACACTCAGCACCAAGCCTGGAATATACTAAGTACTCATTAAGTGTTAGCTACTACCATTGTCTTGAACCCAAGGTTGCTGTGGGAATAAATAAATATAAGGTATCCAGCTCGCTGTCTGGCATGTAGCAAGAATTCAATAAATGACCCCTTTCTTCCTTTCTCCTCTCCTCTTTCAGCTTGAAAGATTTGGTGATTTTTATTTTGGCCAATCAGACTTGCACTCAAGGGAGTGAATAAGGGTGGTACAGCGAGCCACTGAATATCAGAATCTAAATGTTAAGACAAAGGGCTGTCATGCAATAACCCAACCATGCTGTTATCAGTCTGCCATCCTTCCTGTTTCTCTAGGCAGCCTTTCCTGATGTCAACTCAACCAGTTAATCTCTCAGTCACTTGACATGTGGCTATATATACACACAAATACGTCTGCATGCATCCTGTGCTGTATGTCTTTAGAGTCAAGTTTATCTCAGCACATTGTATGGTCTATGTCCAGTGCTGAAACTGTGTTCAAGTTTAAGTCCTCACAAAACAAGGAATGTGAACTCATTCCTTAGAAAATATTTACTCACACTGAAGAGATGTACAGTGCTTTCCTGTATGGTGTTTTACAGTTTTCTATGTGCTTTCACACACGTTACCTCATTGGATCATTTGGACAACCCTGGAGGTAGGTATGGCAGGCATCATTATGATTTCTATTTCAGAAGAAGAAATTAAGCCTCAGAAGAAGCTTGTTGGCCTACTTTCCAGAGGTCACCCAGCTTATTTGTGGTGGTAGAGGGCTTGGAAGGAGATTCCCTACTCTGATTTCAAGCACTCTCATGATCATCTAATCATTTGAACTAGGTATTTTATATTTATGATTTGAAACATTGCAATGACCATTGAATGACACACCACACCACCCTTGTAATTGGTGTGAAGAGTGGGACTGTTTTATAAATAGGGAAATAGAGGTGCCTACAATTGCAGAATTGCACTAGAGAGATAGTGGTGGAACTGGGTTGAAACTCTTAGTCTATCACATTACTTTTTATTCATATAATGGAATATGAAACTCAATTGTATCACTAATAATGGAGAAAATGCAATCTATCATCCTTCCTCTCTGTTGTCCTCCCTCCCCCCTCCCTCCTCTTTCCTTTCTTCCCTTCCACCTCTTCTTTCTTCTTTCTCTCACCTCCCTCCTTCCAACCATTCTTCTTTTCCCTCTCTTTTCTCCCTCCCTCCATCTCTCTCTCTCTCCTTCCTCTCTTCTCTCTCTCTTTCTCTCCCTTCCCCTTTCTTCCTTTCTTTCTTTGGAAATTAGTTTATTTTCCAAATAATTCTCACCATTTTTGAGCTGGTGAATCCAACGCTTCCTCAATTCTTCAGTTGGGGAGAAGACATAAAGAGGCCCTTCATCATACACAACCTGAATGAAGCAATGGACACACAGATTTCAGCAGTTAGGATTCAAAAAAAAGAAGAAAGTCCTTGAAGGAACTAATCTTAAGCTATGATTCTGTATATTCATAGTGGAAAACAAAGAAAGGTAGGGTCTTCAGTCAGTATCCAGGGTTGTAGGACTTAGAAGCTCTTAGCTTTTTAAATAGTCCCAGATGCTCTTGACTTGTGTTTCAATTTGTGTATAAACTTAGTTCATAATATTTCCCCCAGCCTTGGTGGAGACAGGATTTGTGTTTATTCAACAAAGAATATTTTATAACTTATTAAACCTTGAGTTTGTATAGAAGAGAAACGGAAGTAATGATTTGTATAACTTAAGTCTTGTTTAGTACATGAGGGTTATTCACTTGGATAACGTGAAGCAAAATTTTAACTCATGGCTAATTTTTCTCCTACTGTCTAGTAGCCTCCCCTTGCCAAAATAAACCAAGTCTGAAACCACAAAAGAGTAAAGTGTATATTTACTTCAAAAAGAGTAAAGTATATATTAAGTATTGTCATCAGATAAAATAGGCAGTAATTTTTTGAACACTTCACATGTACAAGGCATTGTGTTAGGTGTTCTGGAGGTGCATGCAACATGTGATTCCAATCCTCACAGACCCAACAGACATTACATAGTGGATTCTGAAATCAAATGTAAATTAATTTGAATTATCTGCTATTTGGCATTATCCACTAGCTCAGCCAAAAAACATCATCTGGTTGAAAGGCAATAGTAAAAACTATGTCTAAAACACTCCTCCTTTACAGGTTTTGTAGACTTTGATATAGTCAGGGAAATGAACAAGATCCTTGCACATTTTTCTTTTTGCTTCTTAGTCTTGCTGTGCTCATAAATCCATGACAGAAAGCCCCCTCCCCTGAGACTTTCCACTTCCTTTTCTGGCTTTCACTGTTTGCAGAGGCTGCTGTATTCACAACATGTGACCTACAGAGTTTTTTAGGACACAACCAAACCAAATTGAAGATTGAATCTGAAGCTCTTGCTCTCCTTCATGGGTTAGAATGCATCTCTGAAACAGATGTCTATGTGACTCTTTAGTTATTTGAGACTAGAATAGAATTTAGGTTTATGTGTAAGTCTAATAAGCCTTCCCCATACCGAACTTCCTAATAACTACTCCTTCCCTCCCCTCTTCTGTCTTTTCAACCCACATGACCACCACTAGACAGATAGGCAGAACCAGAAGGAAGTGAAATGCTCACTCAACAAACAGAGCATCTTTCTCAATGCAGTTACCATAGACAAGATACACCATAATAGAATTACTGCCATTATGGATTATCTTTGAGGTGTAGGGACTAAAAGGTATCATGTTAAATTGGGAAAATAGAAAAGCAAACACGCTTAGCCCATGTCAGTCTCATTTCTCCCTTCAGCTTCCTTGTCCATTTCAAATTCTGTTCACTGAGACCTAGTATTCTTCACTGTGCCCTACACCCCAACCCTAATTATTACATTATGGGTACCTTTGAGAGTTGGTGAGAGAAAACACCTTACCTGGAAGGGGTAAGGGAACCTTTCAATGATTGAAATCTGCTCCATTTCACTGGACTCTTCACCCCTTCTCTGCAATGAAAGATGAAAGCATATGCCAGTGTAGAGAACAGTGTGGAGGTTCCTCAAAAAGTTACAAATAGAGCTACCGTATGACCCAGCAATCTCACGACTGGGTATTTACCCAAAGAATACAAAAACACTAATTCAAAGGGATAGACGCACCCCAATGTTTACAGGAGCATTACTTACAATAGCCGAGATACGGAAGCAGCACAAGTGTCCATCAGTTAATGAATGGATAAAGATGTGGTATATTTATACAATGGAGTGTTATTCAGCCATTAAAAAGGATGAAATCTTGCCATTTACAACAACATGAATGGAGCTAGGGAGTATAATGCTAAGAGAAATAATTCAGACAGATAAAGAAAAATTCCATATGACTTCACTCATATGTGGAATTTAAGAAATAAAACAAATGGGCAAAGGAAAAAATTAGAGAGTCAAAGCAAGAAACAGATTTTTGAGTATAGAGAACAATCTGATGGTTCCCAGAGGGGAGGTGGGTGGGTGGGTTGGGTTAAATAGGTGATGGGGATTAAGGAGGGCACTTGTGATGACCACAGGGTGATGTAAGAAACTGCTGAATTACTATATTGTACACCTGAAACTAATATAACATTGCATGTTAACAAACTAGAATAAAAATAAAAACTTTAAAAAAGAAAGCATAGTTATTGGTTGATGCCTTGTTCTTTTTTTGGATTTCTTTAGGTACTGGGAGTCCTTTGCAGTTCCTCCAGAAGAATTTCCTGCATAGACAATGCTAATTATTAGAGATTGCTTCCTTTAACTCAGTAGGGACACATATCCATAAGATCCAGCACATATATGTTCAAAAAACCTCAGGCTTCTCAAGCCACTGAGGAAAGGGAGGTTACCCCTAATTTTGATGTGTGTGTGGGGCTATTTCACACCATAAATGAAAGTAAATTCAAAAGCTTAATGGATGGATTCAAAAGCTTAATATAAAAATGGAACAATGAGTGGATAGAGGAAAAAAATAAGTGACTGTATATATAATCTTATGGGAGACAAGATTTCCCACTATAATGCTAAAGGTTAGACTCATTAAGAAAAAAATGAACTCATTTTATGACATAGATTTTAATACCCAGAATGTTAAAAATGAACAAGTACAAACCACCATAAACAAAGTTCAAAGATAAGTGAAAAACTGGGGAAAATATTTTCAACATATATTATAGCTAAAGATTGATACTCTTAATATATCAAGATGTCTTAAAAAGTACTAGCAATAAGGTAAACATTTCAATGGAAAAATGGTAAAAAAAAATGAACAGGCAATTCACAAATGGAAAAATGTAAATGAACTGTAAGACAGATAAATGTTCAACCTTATGAGTAACCAAAAATTGAAATGTAAGTCAGCAATGAAATACCACTTTTCTTGGCTGTCAAATTAACAGACATATAAAATATCTGGTATTGGAAAGAATGTAGAGAAATAGAGATACTCTCATACATAGCTTTTAGGAGTGTATGAAATTTAAATTACACTGCTAGAAAATAAAATAGAATAAAAAGGTAAACATAACCAAA
This sequence comes from Ailurus styani, assembly GCA_002007465.1. Lineage (NCBI taxonomy): Eukaryota > Metazoa > Chordata > Mammalia > Carnivora > Ailuridae > Ailurus > Ailurus styani. The sequence continues at coordinate 751,579 of LNAC01000588.1, forward strand.
TTATGCAGATTTAATAAAGAGAAGAAGAACAACATTTTACTTCGAGGAAGTCATTATAAGGAAAAGAATAGCAAAAGTTCATAAAGATGTATGCAAGGATGTTCTCAATGTGGTTATAGTATCAAGTTGGAAACAAAAGTGTAGTAATAAGAGATTGGTTAAACAAATTGCAATATATTCATAATAGAGAATACCACACAGCCATTAAAATCACGTTATTAAAGAGTATTGTCATGGGAAAAGTTTCCATATATTGTTAAACTGAAAAAGTAGATTACAAAGCAAGAAGTGTAGTATGATTCTACACTTTAAATATATAACATAGGGCCGCCTGGCACACTCAGTTGGAAGAGGACGTGACTCTTGATCTCGGGGTCCTGAGTCTGAGCCCTACGTTGGGTGTAGAGATACTTAAATAAATAACATTTTTAAAGATTTATTTATTTATTTTAGAGAGAGAAAGGAAGAGAGAGTGCAAGTAGGGGAGGGACAGAGGGAGAGAATCTTCAAGCTGACTCCTCGCTGGGCCTGGAGCCAGACACAAGGCTGGATTCCAGGACCCATGAGATCATGACTGGAGCCAAGACAGTTGGATAACTCAATTAACCAACTGAGCCACCCAAGTGCCCCTTAAAAAAATAAACTTTACAAAAATAAATACACAATATACATATTAGTGTGAATGCATGTGTTGCAAGTGGAGAAAAACATCTGTAAGTCTGTATAACAACACACATTAGTTATTTCTAGCTAAATAATGGGATTATGCATGATTTTATCTTCTTTATTGTGCTTTTTTGTATTTTCTAGAGTTTCTATAATAAGTACACACTACTCTTGTAATTAGGAAAAAATAATACATGATAATTTTAAAAAACTCAACTCAGAAATCCTTAGGCATTATGCCTTGGAGAAGCTCTGGAAATTGAGAGGAGAATCAAGAGTGAGTTGTTAAAGAATCTCACAACTCAAAGCCCTAGGATTCTGGCTTTTAGACTAACTCAAGCCTATAAATCTGACCCTGGTATCTGAGAGAGTAAAACCAATCATCTCTGATCAGTTTGAAAATTTCACATATTGGGGCTTCTGGCTGGCTCAGGCAGTGGAGCATGTGACTCTAGATCTCAGGGTTGTGAGGTTGAGCCCCACGTTGGTGGTGGAGATTCCATTCATTTATTTTTTATTTTTTTATTTTTTTTTAAATTTTATCATGTTATGTTAGTCACCATACAATACGTCATTAGTTTTTGATGTAGTGTTCCAAGATTCATTGTTTACATATAACACCTAGTGCTCCATGTAATTCGTGCCCTCCTTAATACCCACCACCAGGCTCACTCATCCCCCCCATCCCCTCCCCTCTAAAACCCTCAGTTTGTTTCTCAGAGTCCACAGTCTCTCGGTTCGTCTTCCCTCTGATTTACCCCCCTTCACTTTTACTTTCCTTCTCCTAATGTCTGGAGATTCCTTAAAAAAAAAAAATCCTTTAAAAAAACGAAAATTTGGGCGCCTGGGTGGCTCAGTGGGTTAAAGCCTCTGCTTTCGGCTCAGGTCATGATCTCAGCGTCCTGGGATCGAGGCCCACATCGGGCTCTCTGCTCAGCGGGGAGCCTGCTTCCTCCTCTCCTTGTCTCTCTGCCTGCCTCTGCCTCTCTGCCTACTTGTAATCTCTCTCTCTCTGTGTCAAATAAATAAATAAATAAATCTTAAAAAAAAAATAAAAAAAATAAAAAAACGAAAATTTGATATGTCCTCGTAAAATTGGTGTTAGAAGTTTTCAAGGTTAAGTGAGTTGTTCTGCATCTGAGGGAAAAATGCTGAGACTCAGTATAACCAAGAACAGAGTGAAGCATTTTGTAAGGGAGCTCTAACACATTGCACAGCATCATGTGTTTAATTACAGACAGTTGCAATGTTCCAAGGTTTCTTAACCACCTCATTCCTGCTCTGACAATGGTCTCTACTTACTGGAATCTGTCTTTCAGGGGGAGGATTTTTTTCAGGAACCACTGTTTCAACACAGGTGATCTTCTCAACATCTATCGAACCCTTCTTACTGCCTCTTCTCTGAGAAAGAGAATGAGGAAGAAAATGGAGAAAGATTAGGAGTGATTAAGCAACCAGATGATTGATTAGATTTTGTTATCTAATCATTCAACATAGTGAGGTGACACCCACACTCTATCCATCAGGACCTGTCATTTTGTAAAAAAAAAAAAAAAGAAAGAAAAGAAACGTCCAGATCTATTAATCTAAACTTTTTTGACTACCAGATAGAGGGCAAATACTATAGAAGAGTGGATGACTGTGTGTGCCTTACCATAAAAAAATGAAGAATAATTTTCGAGACTTGGATTTCCTTCTCAACAATATTTAATGATCACCAACTGCAAGATTCCATGGTAAGGTTCCCCCCATGGCTTCTTAGCACCTTTGAATTTTTGCGCCAGTGTGGCTGCGGTTAGTTGTAGGCTAGGAAATACTTTCCTGAGTTTGAACTATATCTCGGTCCCTACCCACCTCCCTCCTCCAACCAAAAAGTTACCTACCTCCTCAAGGAAGATCTAAGGCCAAGTCCTCGATACTCAGGTTTCATAGCAGAGAAACTTACCCCGCGTTCAAAGTCATACTCATAGTAGGAAAGTTTGTGCGCAGTCAAGAGAAAGAGGCGCTTCTTGAAGTTTAAAGGCGAGGTCTTCTTTTTCTGTTGGGATCGCTTCAGAAAGATGCTCTCCAGTATCACGGCAGCCATAGCTTCTTTCTGGAGCTCACTTGAGTGCTGTTGATAATGAAACTTCTTGAGGACCCAGCACATAAATCCTCATCCCTCCTAGTTTCCCCTCCACCTGGCCACCTAATTTCAAATAGAACAGAATCCTGCAAAGCTAACAGAGCCTTCTTCCTACCTTCACATCTTCCTCCCACAGCCTCCATCTCGGCCAGTTTTCAGGTGTAATGGATGTGCATCGAATAGGGAGGATGGGTTTAGCGTGAGTTCACCTACACTGGTTTTTTGTATAAGGCCATGGAATGCTCTGGATGTCAAAGGCCATGTACCTGTGTGCTTGGTAATGTCTGGAGGCCACTTTATACTAACCACACTTTATGATACTTGCAGTCTCCATGCAGCTGTTGACTCTGATATCCCCAGAAGGGATAATGCAGGTGCCAGAACTCCACTGAGGCAGATATTGGACTTTCACTTCCCAGCTTCCTAGACATTGAATGCAATTTTTTTTCAAACAATGTCCCACTGGGTCTGTAACCAAGGGGTCTAATAAGAATACGGAGGCTGCACCTGCAGTTATGGACGTATACTAACTGCCGCCCAACCGATTTTGCCCATCAACCACTGACTGAGCTACAAAGGATACAAGCTTTGTTCTAAAATGGAAAAACAATTTTGGGGGAGGGAGTTGTTGGTTGTTTTTGTTTTTGTTTTTGGTTTTGGTTTTTCCTCTCCTTTTTTTCTTAGATTGGTTCTTGTAGATATTGTTATACAAAAGTGATGCAACTGTCTTGCTCTTATGGATGTCATGTCTGATTATTTATGAAAAGTAACTTGTTTAACCTCTCCAAACTCACAATACTCTAGAAAGATTCAGTTTAGGTGACTGAAGTACAGAAATGCAAAGAAGGTTATGAAAAATCACCATTGGCTCTTGTGATTCATGCCAAACAAGCTTCATATTAGCCATTCACTTAAAGTTTATGCACTATTGCAGATTGTTAATTCCAAACCTTCCTTAGAAAGATAAAGTGAAAACATAAATACTATTACAAAATGGGACGCTAAATAAGTACTGAAAAAATCACCAGCTCTCCTCAAATTTTGTTACAGGTGGGTTTTTCTTAAGGGGGAATGGATGACATTTTGTAAATCTAAACTCCTTATGCTTCTGGTGGCACTGTGGATGCAGGATAAATAAAGTCAGCATCATTTTTCTACCTGCCAAGCACAGATTATTGCTCACATCAGGGAAGCAAGACAGCGGTTTTTATCAAAGTCTGAGGCTATCCACACCGTTATTTTTCTCTTTCCTGTGGTGTAGAAAATTTGATTATCATACTGGGGAGACATTAAAAATAGGTTAAAGGAACACCAGGGATGTTCAGAATGATCACTTTGCCACTTATTCACCATGTCAATATGACTGTCTTCTGGTGGTGGATTCATTCAGCGGTTTATAAATGATCTTTTGAGAAAAATTAGGCCACATCTCTTCCCACACCTTGCCACATAGTTCCCCGACTCCCTGGTTTAAATGGTCTCTCACAGGAGTGACAAACTGATAAGACTTTACAACCAGAGGACTTTCTAATGCTCAGACCCCATAGAGATTTCTGTCAACACTGAAATTATTCAATTATTCAGAAGTAGTGGTAACCAAGTAATAATACTATGTTTTCAAGAACTGTCAACTCATCAAGATCCTTGTAACAATATCACATTTTTTCCACAGTGAATTCCAATTAAGTACCTTTTCACAATCAAAAAGACTCACATTACAGAGGATAAAACTAAGCCCTAATGAAAGTGAGTAGCATAAGCAGTAAATTGGATCAGAAGCCTCCCAACAAACTACATCCAGTTTTGCTTCTGTTAGCTGAATAAAGCATACCCATCATTTTACCTTTAGTTTTGTTGCAAGTTCTTGATGGACACATTCCCTGCTCTGACTCAGCATCCACTTCAGTCTTGGCCTCTGACCTTACTTCCTATGAGATAGGTCCTTCTGGAAGCTGCCTCTGCTCTTTTTCTCTTTTAGAACAAATCCAGTTTGTACAAGAGGACGCCTTCCTCTCTTTCAAGTGTCTGTTGGGTTAGGGTTCAGTGTTGGTCTAAGTATGAGGAAGTAAGCAAGCCTCTCACTAGCCATCACCTCTCTGAGCAAGGGGTGAAATGGCCCCTACCACTAGATCATTAAGTTGAAGGATTACCAGGATTTCCAAGGTCTGGTTGCCCCTTCTTTGACTGCTTTCCCCTTAATTCCTTGTGATCCAGTCCAGATACACACAGCCTGAAAATGTGGTAGTTCCTCCTTAGTCATCACTGATCCATCCACCAATAATGTGAAAGGAGGTGCATCTGTCTTTATGTCTTCCTGAAGGTTGGTGTGTGATGGACACTCTGCATTAGAGAGCAGTTGCATCTTATTTGTGGAAGGTTCTAAATTTTTTCTAACCATATCAGCTGCTGACAGTCAACTTGACCACAAAAGATGCACCGTGAGGGCTGACCCTCCACTTCACTCAGACGGGGGAGGAGGGGTGGGAGTGGAAACCGGAAGTGACATGAATGTTTTACACACACACACACACACACACACACACACACACGCTGTTGTTCATATAAAGAAAGATGAGGAAAAATAATAGAAAAACAGAGAGCTCTTCATTTAAAATACAGAATTCCAGCATTATAATGTTCTCTTTATTTAACTACAAATGTAAGGATTTTCACCTTTTGCCACATTTTGCAGCCTCCCAGCTCCTTGTGGAGCAGCAGAATTCATAAAGAGGATGCTTGTGAGTTAAGAGTTCAGCCATCTTACAAACTGCACTATGCCAAGGAATTGATATGAAAAGCACCTGCAGGATCAGTAAACTAAACCACCTTTGGCCCTGTCATTGCTCAAGCTAAGAGAAACACTATTAGGGACAACACCAGAGCAAAATTCAGAGGACTACACAGCCTGCCTACGATTGGGAAGAGTCCCGGAGATGCTAGTTAGAAATAACCAGTCATTCATAGTTCAGATAGCTATTAAGCCTTAATATCCAAGAAACATCATTCTCTCTTTATTTCTCCTTTAAAGCATTACTCAACTGCCCAGAGTCTGTCTATTCGGTTTTCTCCCTGGGGGAATGGAAGGAAACTCCTGTTTCTCTCAGTGCAGTCTACCCGTCAGGCATTTTATACTCATTATTTCATTTATTTCTCTCAACATACAGCTGAGGAAAGTGAGACTCATGGAAGTTGTTTGACTTGCTCAACCTCATCCATTTGTGACTCCACATCCCTTGCTGTTTCTGTGATACCTACCTCATTGCCTCCTATACACACACACACACACACACACACACACACACACACACACACACACACACATATATATATATTTGTTTTTGCCTTCAATGAGTTTTGATGCTATCCACCTCAGCACCTTGTCATCCCTCATAGTTATCATCAAAGAGCATTTGGGACAGACCCCTCTGCATCTTCTAGGAACATTTGGCAAAAGAGGAAATGGTGGTAAGTTCAGGGGATTGAGAGAGAGTGCAGGATCCTGGAGCATTTTCCTCTGCAATAATCCTCCAAGCTAAAAAGGATGATTTAGCCCTGTTAACTGTCAACTGTACTTTTTCCCGCATGTGGACTCTTCTTAGTCCTGCCAGATTTTCTTACATTTTTCTTTAAATCTCCCACAAGGAGATCCTAACTGGTATTACTTGCTGTTTTCTTTCTTTATTTTTTTAAGATTTTATTTATTTATTTGACACACAGAGAGAGAGATTACAAGTAGGCAAAGAGGCAGGCAGAGAGAGGAGGAAGCAGGCTCCCCGCTGAGCAGGGAGCCTGATGCGGGGCTCCATTCAGGACCCTGAGACCTGAGCCAAAGGCAGAGGCTTTAACCCGATTAGCCACCCAGGCGCCCCTGCTGTTTTCTTTTCAGGAATTTTTTTTCACTGTTGATGGGATAAAAGCATAAGATTAGGTGGAACACCCACCCACTCTTTGTCCCTAGGGTTGTTATTGCATACTGTGAAAACAAAATTTTGATTGAATATACTTTCTTTTACATTAGGACATATTGCAAATAGTACAGAGAATAACACTACACTCAGGTACTCACCAAGCTCTATACAATCCTAACGTTGTGCCATAATTGCTTCCGGTGTTTTCAGAAATAAAATACTACCCTTATAGTCAAAACTTACTTTTATTCCCCTCTTTGATCGTATCAATCACCTCTGTCCTCAGAGGTTAACAATATCTTGAATTTGGTGTTTATCATTCCTAGGCATGTTTTTATATTATTACTGTGTATGTAAATATCCATAAAAGGTATTTAGCATTGGTTTGCATGTTTTACATTTTTATATAAGTGGAACATATTCTTCAGCAACTGGCTTTTTCTTCTCAGTATAATTTTTAAAAAAGATTTACTTATTTATTTGAGAGAGAGAGAGAGAGGGAGAACATGCTCCAGCGTGAGTGGCAGGAAGGGCAGAGGGAGAGGGAGAGAGAGAATCCCAAGCAGACTCCCTGCTGAGTGCAGATCCCCCCATGGGGCTTGATCTCTCCACACATGAGATCGTGACCTGAGCCGAAATCACAAGTTGGATGCTTATCCGACTGAGCCACCCAGGTGCCCCTCCCAGTATAATGGTTTATGGTTTATCGTGGTAGCTCTAGTTCATACATTTTGATCTATTTCTACATGCATAAAGTATTCCGTATGATGAATTCATCACCGTTGGTTTGTCCATTCTCCTACTGATGGATATTTAGATTGTTTGTTTTCAATTATAAGTGATGCTGCCATGCACATCCTTGTACACGTGATCATAGTTTTCCACTCACAGAATGAATTCTCAGTTACCCGGATGAAGTGGCAAACCCAGGTCTGGCTTATCTGTTGGCCTATGTGCTTTGTTCCCTTGTTCCGTTTCAGTCCTGCCTTCCTGAAGTTTTATTATGGAATCTGGTAGAATTAGCAACTGTCTGAAATTAGAGTAGAGTATGATGGGCTAAATTTAGCTTCCCCCCAAATCTCTTCTCAGTCCCAAGAAGCATCTCTCAGGTTCTGATTGAGATTTTCACTGAGAATTCCTTGGCCTGGGAACCAGAAGAGACATCTTCTTTAGAATATAACCACAGCAACAAAGAAACCTAATTACTCTTGCTAAGTTCCCAAGAAGCTCTAGTCAGGCACCAGTGAAATCTAATTATTTGCTAAGCTTCATGGTCAGCACAACAGGTGACCAAATTTGTGGTGAGGCCTTCCAGCCGAAATCAGTTTTCTGGCTGCGTGTTGACCGGGGAAGTTCCAATCTTCTGCAGTTCTCTCCAAGAGATCTTGGCTCTCTGGTTCTTCTTCAGTCTTTCATCATGTTAACGTTGGACATGAGAGCCAGATAGCTAATCCAAAGTCTATACTCAGCATCAGACTGGTGGTAGTGCTTTCAGCACTGTCCTTCTGCTCTGAGGGTGACTCCTGTGGCTTCCGTCTTTCACTCTGGACTTGAGGGGCCCTTTGGCCTTCTTTTTCAGTTCAGTTTTTGTTTTCCCTGGTTTAAATATTTGCTGTGTTTTCTCTTTCAATATTAAAGTAACACATGTTAGTTATAAAAAATGTTTCAAGTACAAGAATATTTTAAAAATCCCCTCAATTACAAGCTCATTATCCAAAGACATTAATATTGGGGCATATTACCTTTCATTTTTTTTTCTGTGCATTTCTCTTAGGTTTGAGATCATGTTACACATAGTATTTGAAGATTACTTGTATTTCTTAACATTATCTATCCATCCATCCACCCAACACACATTTTCCCCAAAATATCTAAAGGTCTTGTTTAACAGTATTCCTGATTATTTTTCCACGGCATTAGGATCTCTATATAAGTATCATTTACCAAGTCAGAAGGAATGTGCATTTTGCATTTTGAAATATATTGACAAAATAGTTTCCAGAAGCATTTTACCAATTTCCACTCTAGGTAGCAGTTTTTGAGAGCCTGCTTTTCCCATTCCTTTATTTATTTTCTGCTCCATTTCTGGTCAGTTTTTTTACTCTGTTTTTATTGCCGACTAGTCTGCTTTTTCTTTGAGCCAGTGATCTGGAACTCCAGTGTATTCCAACCTTCAGCTTGTCTAAAATTTAACTTGACTCTCTAGAATTTCATCTTCTAGGGATGAGCTAGTTGACTATAGTTTATTGTTTTTAAGGAAGCAAGGCGGTGAGATGAGCTTCTCCTTGAGATTCAGATAAGCAAAATTAACTCTCAGGGCATCTGGTGTTGCTTCTCAGAGAATTAGAAGGAAAGCCTGGGATTAAGGCTTTTGTTTTTCAAACACCCTCTGTCAGTGCACACGAACCTTTATAGAAACTGAAAGTCACACGTGGCCCATTTGTTTCAGGGTCCTCAGAGAAGTTCTCTCTCCCCCTCCCCTGATGGCTCCATTTGCATAACCAAGCAGCTTTGGGAGTGAATTAGATCAACGTCTTGTCTCTAGCTTCTCGTTGAGCACCGACTCACTGAAAATTCTAGCTCTCCCTTATTCCCAGGAGTTAGCAATCAGATCTCAGCACAGCATCTTTGGGCAAAAAGCAGCAGGTATCTGGCGACTCTTTGGAGAACATCCGAACTGGTTTTCAGAAGGCTTATCTTCCCCTGACACCTAAGTCACTTCCTGATATGGGTCTAGTCCACTGAAAGGAAAGTCTCTGTAAGAAATTTGCTCAAATGGAAATGGTAAATCATGGTGATGATAATTTAAAATTGCACCAACACCCTTGAAGTGGATGGAAAATTGCACTGTTTCTCACCATAAAGAGTTTACAAAGGGCTCCAGACAAACACATCACTGGCCATAAGCAACAGAATTTGGGCTTTAACACAAACAGTTTAAACAGTTTGACTATAAAGGGGGTCAGAATAGAGCAAACAGGCCTAGGGATACTGTTTTGGTCAAATGCTTTAGGTTCCATGAGTATTTGCATTTTGTGGCTTATTACAAGGATGGCATTGTTTTATCAAATAACTGAGGCTCCCGAGAGGCTATAGCACCCTGGTTTCAGGGGCTTGGCATGCAAAATGAGGGAAGGAGCAGAGCTAGAACATAGCTAACAGCACAGAGGACAGTCCCTCAGCTTTAGAGACCCCTGCCTCTAGGCTTTGCTGCTGTCCTACCTCTGGAAATACAAAACAGGCCATAGAGATCTTGAGCTTGGACAACTGGGTGATCAGGAAACTGGGCCAGGACTGGGGGTGCCTGCGTGGTTCAGTCGGTTAAGTGTCTACTTTTTTTTTTTAAGATTTTATTTATTTATTTGACAGAGAGAGATTACAAGTAGGCAGAGAGGCAGGCAGAGAGAGGGGAGGAAGCAGG
>LNAC01000588.1:761734-780561 GCA_002007465.1 Ailurus styani
AACTGTGTGGTAAATTTTTAAACATGGTCCTTGCCTTCATAGAGTTTATAGTCTAGTTATTCAAAGAATTAAATATAGATAAATCAAAAGGAATATGAATGGCTAATTCCTAGGTAATGGTGATATTAGAAAAAATTTTTCAACTGGTTCAGCAATAGTTAATTTAATACTATTTTGACAGTCTGTATAAAATTTAAGTTTGGGAGTTTAAGTTGAAAAATTGATAGAAACTTATACATATTCTAAAAAATGAAGAGNAAGTGTCTGCTTTTGGCTCAGGTTACGATCCTAGGGTCCTGGGATCCGGCTGCATCAGGCTCCCTGCTCAGCTGGGAGCCTGCTTCTCCCTCTCCCGTTCCCCCTGCTTGTGCTCTCTCTCTCTCTCTCTCTCTCTCTGTCTCTCTGTCTCTCTCTCTCTCTCTGTGTGTGTGTGTGTGTGTCAAATAAATAAACAAAAATCTTCCAAAAAAAAAAAAAGGAAGTTGGACCAGGATTCCATTTGGAAGTCCAATTGCTCATCCAAGGATGTCTTGATCAGGGCCACCAATCCCTTTTATTCTAAATGCCACACCATTTACTGTAGGCAGACCCTCTCAGGCAGTATACAAATCAGAGCAAACACAGAGATATTAGCACCTACAATTGCCAGCCTTTACCTGTTTTATATATATTAACAGAGTCACTACTCACAACAATCCTATGGGGGAGGTACTAGACAAGGAGGGGCAAAGGAAAAAGGGAAAAGAACAGGAGAAGGAAAGGGCAGGATTAATCCAATGCAATTCAACAACTGTTCATTAAGCTCTGACTCTATTCCAGGGGATGCGGTAATGAACAAGATAAAGGGGGGGTATATAAGAAGAGGGAATACAGGCAGAGAGGAGGAGAAGGAAAAGGAGGAAGGGGATGGAGAGGAGGGGAGAAGGAGAGGAGGAGAGAAGAGAAAAGGAGAGGAGAAATGATGAAGACAAAAGAAAGCTGTGCACATGGCAGGCAATGGTAATAGGAAAAACCTGCCCCATGACCTCAGGGGTCGGCCCCACTCTCTGGGCTGAGGTGGAGGCTGTTTTCTCCTGGCCCGGTCTTTGACCCACATCACCACGAGGCTGGCGCACACACAATCCTTCCGATAAGCCAGCTCTGCTCCTGGCAACACCCGCCCAAAGTGGCCATGGCACGTAGCTCACACCCAGGATTAGCCTGCGCTTTTCCCCAGTTTACAAAGGCTGAGGGCCTCCTGTGGCACATGAGGTTTTAGTGTTTTCTTAATCTGCCTCTTTTTCGTCTTCTGTGGGCCTCTTGACACAAATCTACCTTTTGGGTCTTCAGGCAATATTTAACCAAACGGCTTATCTGTATCCTACTCCCATCACCAAGATTCCTCTTCTGCCAAGTTTTGCAGGGGTACCCACTTCCAACATTTGCCACCTGTTCAGATGGTCACCTCATGTCCCTCTTCACTCGTCTTCTTCTTCCCCCCACAGCCCGACTCAGAAGGAACACTTCCAGCCCCTTCTGATCATCAGGAAGGACTGCCAGGACCTTGTGCTGATGACACTCTTTCAGTGTCCCTCTACCCTCTTTCAGCCTCCTTTGCAGGCAAGACTACATGGCACGAGCCATGCTTTCTCTCCAGCCTTCGGGGAAGGGGGATCCCATGAAAAGTGTTTGTGGCGGCTGCCCAGCCCCTGCCATGCCCCAGACCCACCTCAGTCCTGACTTAATGCAGGTAGCTTCCCAGATGCATTGAGACGCCAGGACTTTGAAGGTGTGCTTCGATCTCAGAAGACACTGGCCCTGGAGACATATTCTTACAGTCCAGAGAGGAAGGACAGTCTGAGCAAACCCCACCCTTTCACAGCCACTCAGTTCCCTTTTTTTGTTTCCTGACTTAAACCAGTGTCTTTTTTTTTCTTCTTCTTCTCAGCAGCATGGTATCTGGTTCCCCGCTGCCGTCCTTATCCCCCTCCCAACCCCCAGCTGTCCCCACCCTTCATTTGCTTGGGACCTCTGACACTACTGTCTTGAATGTGCTCTGAACGAGCCCTGCTCACCATTACTGGGGCCACTGGGACTCTAGATGGGGCTGGGTTGAGCAGACGGGTCACCATGCCGACCTCCCCAAGGTAAAGGGACCACGTACCTAAAGAACTGTGGGGATAATCAGCCGAGAGTGGAGACACACAGAAAGGACGAGAAATGCAGACCTGCAAAAACAAAACAAAGGGTCTAATGAGGAAAAGTGTCTTTAGAGCCTACTGTCCTTGAAGGCAGAGGACATTTGGGGGTCACACCATTAAACTTGGTAACGAAAGATGGAGAGTGCTCACAAAAGGGACCCCAAAGTGCAGAACCTGAGGGGGAGACAGAGAGAGAGAGGTAGAGACAAGACTTCCCCCTGCTGAGTCATTTTCTAAGAAAGCAATTTTTTTCCTACAGATAAAAATGTCTGAATGTAAGCCCACACAAAGACTTGTGCCCTTCCCCGTTTTCTGTGGATGTTGATTTTCTCCCTTTCAGATTCTGCCTCAGGGATTAACCCTTCATGTACACCTTTCTCTTTAACTGTAAATCCATAAACCCAACTAAATGTGTCCCTTGAAGCCCGAACATGTCCTCAACTACTTCCTAGCCTATGTTCTAGCCACAGTCATCTCTTGGAGCCTTCTCCTAGGAAATGCAGCCGGTTGTGGCTGCAGACCGGGATGGCAGCAAGGCCCCTGCTAACTGGTCTGTGAGCCCACCTTGACACATCGGGCACGGCCATATTTACTCGCCCCCAAGTGGTGGATCGTAATGTAGGAGTGGATCACAAATCTCATTAGACATTTTTAAGGCAACAAGATTTTTTTTTTAAAAAGTATTTTGTAGGAATGGTAGAGTGGGTAATCCTCACATCTGCACAAGATATATGGGCAGTAAGTCTTGCACGATCTGCCTATTTCATTGACAACATACATCGTTTTACTAGTCACCTCTGAACAGCTGCTCTAGTCGCCCGAGAGTTTCGGTCACAGACATTCTCCTTCTCTCCCCTTTTCTTCAGTCAGATGCTCCCTGTTGTCACATGGCCCGTCCCTTCTCAAGATCCATCTTGGTGTGGAGACTGGTAATTGATAGGCATACAGTGGAGGATCTGGGCAAGAGAGAGTGGGACAGGGGATAGGGTAAGATAAACCTAGGCATTTTTTTTTTAACCATCTGCCCATGAGCCCTTCCCTAACACACTTGTCTAGATGACTGAAGGGCTGCACCCAAATAGTGCAAATAAATGGCCTTGTGTCACCTCAAAAGATTCCCAATGTAATATAAGGTTCTGGTTTTGGTGGTATCCTGGTTAACATTTTTACTAATGAGCTTTAAGGAAGATACAGAAAGTAGCCTAGCTAATCTGTGAATGGAACAAGGCTGTTGGGAGCAAGATTGGATGATGGAACCAGAGCAATTGGTTTGCAAAAAGATCTTGATCACCTGGTGTGATGAGCCAACTTCAACCAAGTGTATTTTACCAGAGCTAAGGGTCATGTCCCATAATGGAGCACCGATCTGAACTTCAAAAGACTCCAGGTGAAAGTGGGATAGCAGTAGCATTTGTGCAAATGGTTCAGAGGTTTTTGCTGATAGTAGTAAAGAGAAATGTCATGTCAGTAACAGGCTGCCAGGAAAGCCAAGGTGATATGAGGCTTCCCATAAAACATCTAGATAGAGGAAAGTGAATAGGCCACCTACTCTGCAAGGTCAGGCCAGATCTAGACTCCTGTGTTCAGTTCTGAGTGCCTCATGTTAGGGAAAATTAATGAGCAGGAGCATGTCCAAAACAGAGACCAGGATTAGTGAAGGGAATCAAAGCCAAAGCCACATCATACAAGGTGTGACACAAAGAACTGAGGTTGATTAGACTAAGAGAGCCCATGTTCACCATCTTCCTATTTCCATGTTACTAACATCAAATACCTCTAGAAACTCCTCAAAGGCCAATGAGACTGCCTAAGAATCCCAAAGAGAAGAAGAAAATGCTGAGACTATGGGCTGGCTGTCTGGCAAAGAAACTTTTAGGAAATGTAGTAGCAGGTAGGGGTATTGTTTTCGTTATCTCCTTCCCAGAGACCATCCAACAAAAAAGGGATGAATAGAGAGTCAGCTCTGGACGCATGGGTATTCCTGGAGAGTTATGAAAGCAGGAGACCCCAGGCTTTCATAGTTCCTTAGCCCCTAATTGCTGGTACCCCTTCCTGAGTCTCTGCTCAGTTCTTCATCAGCCTGTACCCTGCAGATGCCCCTGCTTTCCCTGTGTGATGTCATGGTTAGGTGCAAGGTTGCGGTGCTAGAACTACCTGAGATAGAATTCCAGCTCCACGAAATGACCACTTGTGTTGTACCTCAGTTTCCTCACCTGTTAAATATTAATAATGGTACATGCTGCATGGGGTTGTTTGGATTACAAGAGGTAATAGATGAGATGTTTAGGAAAATGCCTGGTATATATTAAGTGCTCAGTAATTGTTAGCTATTATAATTTCCAGGCCACAACAGCCATATTGTATAATGGTAAAGAAACCCAGGCTCTGGAGTCAGATCACCTGTGTTTGTGTCCTGGTTCCACTAAATACTATCAACATTGGGCAAAATGTTGATGATCCTATGGCCTCGATTTTCTCATCTGTAAAATGGGAATGATAGTACCACCTACCTCCTAGAATTACTGTCAGAATTTTATGAGACAATCCATTTTAAATACTTAGTACCCTGCAGTCTTTCTCTGCTAGACTCTTGAAACCTAGCACATGACTTCTGCCAGGTATGGAGGGGAAGCGAAGAGCTCAGCTGCTGGATATATATATATATATATATATATATATATTTTTATCTCTCGGACTGTTGATTGTTACTGTGCAAACTAAACAATTTCATTGTCACTTTCAGAACCCAGGGCAGCCAACTTGCTCCTTCAGTAAAAGGGGGCTGCTTGAATGCTGATCCCTGGTACTGTTTTACAAGGAATTTTGTAATTATAAATTTATGAGATTGATTATTTGATTATCGTGTCTCTTCCGTAGAACAGTGCCCAACACAGAATAGGAATTCAATTAACATTTGTTGGATGGACCAAACAGCCACGTGATAAATGAATTAGCGCAGTGGCTCCCTCCAAGCCTTCAGCTCACCAGTAGTTCGCTGTCAAAGATATTCCCACTGTTCTTGATAGGAAACAGTAACGGAACCTGGGTGTGTAGGGCCCCCTCCCTCTGATTCTAGTCCTTGCTTCCCTCGGAGATTGGGACAGGGACTCCCGAGGGTCTAGAACGAGCACTGCTTCCCTCCTTTAATGCTGCTACCTAGCGGCGTCCGCCAGAAGTGATGAAGTGAGGAAAAACTGCAAAGCTTGTGGACAGAAGCCAAGTCGAAGAGAGAGAGCATCCGCCTCAGGTCTAACTCCTCCTTAAGCTCCCACCCACGGCTCCGAAGTGAGTCCTCTCAGCCGCCAGAGGACGGTGCTCACAGAGCCTTAGACTCTATGGTCATTCTTGCCGCCTCCCATGAGCAAGAGCGACCAGAACCCTGCTATACACTTCCGTTTCCGGCCGGGCCTCTCTCTTTTCGTGGGGACAGCGCTTTTGCAAACATGGTAGGACCTTGTGGAGCGGGCGGGTTAACATCCACCTTAATCTTTTCTCCCTCTTCGACGGAGGCCATCCCAGGCAGGCTCTAGGCTCATGCGTGGACTCTTTGTACCAAGGAAACCCAGCGCTGCTGGGATCGACCACGGAGGCACTGGGGTTCGCGGTCAGGAAATGAAGGGATCAAAGAGGTAGACTTAGCCGGGGGTGGAGGGAGCATGCACGCTTTCCACTTCGGGGCCCAGTGGAGGCCGCGGGGCCTGAAGCACATGGCGGCTGTGCCCCCTTCTAGTCGAGTGCTGTGCGCTAGCGAGGAGTCTGGGAGTCGAGCCCTCAGGGCCGGTCTGTGCTTCGGCCGGGTCAGTCAGGGCGTGGTGCAGTTGGTATCTGCTAACGCTGCTCCTTCTGAACTGTTTCTTTACTAGGTGAACGTTCCTAAAACCCGCCGGACTTTCTGCAAGAAGTGTGGCAAGCACCAACCCCACAAAGTGACACAGTATAAGAAAGGAAAAGATTCTCTTTATGCCCAGGGTAAGACGGTCTGTACGTAATTTGGTTTTAATCATTCGGGAGCGAGTATACAGGAGCAGTCCCGTGCCCCGCCTCTCCCACCCCCCTCCCTTGGGTATTTCTGTTGCTGCTGGAAAACCCAGGATAAAACGTGTAAGGCTTTTCCGTGTGGCAGTGGTGACTTACTATCTTTGGTATGCCGTAACAAATAACCTCATTCTCTCAGGAAAGCGGCGTTATGACCGGAAGCAGAGCGGCTATGGTGGGCAGACTAAGCCGATTTTCCGGAAAAAGGTTGGTAGCAGTAATTACCATTTGACATGCTTCCCAGTAAAGACTTTTTTTTAAGATTTTATTTATTTATTTCACAGAGGGAGAGAGATCACAAGGAGGCAGAGAGGCAGGCAGAGAGAGAGAGAGGAGGAAGCAGGCTCCCCGCTGAACAGGGAGCCTGATGTGGGCTTCGATCCCAGGACCCTGAGATCATGACCTGAGCCAAAAGCAGAGGCTTTAACCCACTGAGCCACCCAGGCGCCCCCCAGTAAAGACTGCGTTTTTCCTCTAGCCTAAATACAGTACAGGTGTGTGTTTTCATAGTTGCAGTGAAGTTCTCTACGTTACCTGCAGTGACACTGGGTCTAGTAGGCAGTGGAGCTGGGAGTGCTACCTGGGTCTGACTCTAGTTTGCAATCCTGCACTGTCTCGGTGTTTTCTTATTTTTGTCCTAACCTTTTTGAAGAGGCAAACATTAAGTAAAGAGGAATGTGCCCTGCTCTCCTAGGGACTGAAGTTTGAGTACACTGAGGGATCCTTTCTTTGCCCTGTTCCCTGTCATACCCTAGTGAATCCTCAGCCCTTGCAGTGCGAATTGCTCTCTTACTTTGATTCTCAGTTCAGAATCCTGCGGTCTGCAACCTATTTCATGAAGTTTTAAAGTTCTTTAAAATCCTCTTCTAAGCCTTCCACTGCTCTCTTGAATTCTCTTGTCATTGTCATGCAGGCCAAATGAGTTTCTGTTCTGCCCTAGGTGGTGGTCTACTCCTTAAAGTGCACAGTGCCTGGAACAGCATTCCTATGAACACAGCATTTCTTTTGGTGCTTTGCTCATTCAGAAATCCTTCCAAGAAAGTACTAAGGAATGACGTTAGTGTTCATTCAGGTGCTGTAAATGGTTTGATCTCAAGGTGGTAGAAGGAATGCCAGATGGCCTTTTCACATTCAGCTAACTTGTTTAGAAGGTGGGAAGATTGTGCCTAGGCTTTGGCTTTTCTGAGAACTGTGGGCAGAAGTAGAATTCTGATTATAGGAGTAGACTTAAAAAGTTTATTAGTGCACCCTGAGTTAAATAAATACAGTTGAATACACATAAATTGTAGACATAATTTTAGGTAGTCTCCAGAGAATTGATAAATCTAAAGTAGCAATTATTAACCCTATTTATAGTGAGAAAGTTGTGTTCAGTTCATAGTTTCAGGCACTTGGTTGACCCATTTTTGTTTGTGGGGAGTATAAGTATGTAGAGCTGGTGAAAGGCCACAAGCTCAAGGTGGTATGATGAATGCCCATTTGATAAGAACCTCTTTGGGGTGTTTGACAGGAATGGAGAATTTGATGGCAATTAGTCTACCTTTGCTATTAAATTACCTCTTAAATGCACTGATTTTCACATTTCTGTTTTCTCTCTATAGCTAAAGACAAATTGCCACAACTCTCATTTGCAAAGCTTCTCTTTAAGTAGTACTTAACCCAACAGTCCTATTTTGAAGAAAGATTTTTCTGCAGTGATTTATGAAGGGGTCGACTTCATTTTTTCCAGGCTAAAACTACAAAGAAGATTGTGCTGAGGCTTGAATGTGTTGAGCCCAATTGCAGATCTAAGAGAATGCTGGCTATTAAGAGATGCAAGCATTTTGAACTGGGAGGAGATAAGAAGAGAAAGGTATATAATTACGGGTGGGAGGTACAATCTTTTCTGTTGGGTGAGGTGAACATTTCTCCCCACTTACTGATGGTGGAATCGGGAACGGGGCAATCCTCTTAAAATAACTAGATCCATAACTGAAGGTACGAGGTTTTTGGTGTCGGTTTTGGCATGAGTAGTAGAGGGATAATGAGGAGACTTAATTAAAAGGTGGTGATCCCTTTAGGGGGATAGTCCGTGTACTTGAGAGAGTATAAAGGTTCTTTGCAAAATAAAAAAAACTCACTTTTTTTCTGTTACATTACAGGGCCAAGTGATCCAGTTCTAAGCTTCATCTTTTGTTATATTATGAAGATAATAAAATCTTGAGGTTATGTACACTTCATTTGGTTGCAGTTGGTCTTTTAAGAGGGAAATAAACTAGTGCCATCAATAAAATTCCCCCCGTGGGGCAGTTTACGCTTGATGATTCTTCTGGGTACTTTGCTCATTTTGGACTGAATTTGAACTGGCTGAACTCACATCAAACATGGTGATTTTCCAGTTTGGCACTTACGTTACA
Organism: Ailurus styani; assembly: GCA_002007465.1. Lineage (NCBI taxonomy): Eukaryota > Metazoa > Chordata > Mammalia > Carnivora > Ailuridae > Ailurus > Ailurus styani. The sequence goes on from LNAC01000588.1 coordinate 770,346, forward strand.
TGGGGTTTCATGGGATTCCTTTTGCTGTCAAGCAAGGGTCATTAGTTATTATGGGACATAAGTAGAGTCCCATGGTAACAATTATATCCATAGTGAACGTAAAGTTTACCTAGAGTGAAATAATTTCTCTCCTGTACCCTTGCTACTTTAATCATTTAGTGAGGAATTTAGGCCCAGTTTTCTATGCAGAACATCCTGTACAGAGCACACTATATGTATTATACGCTCTCAGACTTACCTCTCCTAACATTGCTCAGGCCTTTTGAATGTATCCCCTCAGATTTCAAAGTAGACATAAATTCTCATGTTGAAATAACAGCATAGGATATAATTTCTAGTGAATTAAGCTGCCTGGCAGAATTTAACAGGGTTATCTGCCTATTTTTAAAGATGTCTAATCATTGCAAATTTTACATTCTTTTCCTCTTTGTGTACTATCGTATACTTGATTCTTACTGATATTCAGCTTTTCATACTTGCGCAGCAAAACTGGAAGCAAAGCGTAGAAGCAATACCTTTTTATGACCGAGTACATACATCTCAGTGGGATGGAGCAGTTTTCTTCCAAATTGTCTTGTTTCCGTGGGTGATTAAGTCTGGGTTTGCCAGTTTTAGCAATTGATGATTACTCCAATTTTATTGAAAATAATTGATCACCTGACAGGCAAAGGAATTGTTACAACATGCACTTTGTATTTTGAGGGCCTTTGTCCCTTACTGATTTTGTGCTGTTGTGCATTCAGGATGGTTGAGCTGCCTTGTGGGAGAAGGGTGATTGTGAAAGGGGGGGGAAGTGAAGGGCAGGCTTGAAGCTTTGACTACAGATTGGTCCTTAGGCATATCAACGGTAGGGAAAGGCGGAAATTCTGGTGTCTGGAAATGCCTTTAAAATGATCCATTCCCTGGGGCGCCTGGGTGGCTCAGTCACTTAAGTGTCTGACTCTTGATTTTGGCTCAGGTCATGGTCTCTGGGTTGTGAGATTGAACCTGGCATCATGCTTTGTGCTGGGCGTGGGGCCCACTTGGCATCCCCTTTCCTTCTGTACCACCCCCCCTAAAAAAAAAAGGATCTGTTCCCACATAGCCCAGTCTGAAAGTCATTGCCTCATCACATCCTGGAAAGGAGGCAACTTAAAAGGGGAGAGGGTCCTTTGGCCAGAGTCTGCTATTCTGCCCAGAGCATAATGTAGCAACTATTGCTGGTAAAAGGAAGCCATCTGCATTTGTTGGATCTAGATTGCAAAAAACCTTAGGACTTGGAAACCTGTGTGGTGGAATGTTTCTTGAGATGGTTCCATAAAAATTCAGTAATGTGGTCTTTCGGGTTGCCTCTGTAGGTTATTCCTGCTGGGGTATTTTTTTGCCCTTCAATTAAAGTAGTTTTGTTTTTGTCTTCCCTTTGGGCTAAGATTATATACTTAAGCAGTGCCATCCAAGCACCTCAGTAGGTAGTAGTTTAAGGGTTAAAAGTCTGGGCTGAAATCTTGGCTGCAGTTTAATAGTGGATAAGTACCTGCCTCTTGGTGAGGATTGAAATGGTTCGATATTTCGTCTACCTAGAACAGTGGCACATACTAAGGTGCCCAATAAATTAAGGCTACTATTTCTTAGCAATTTGTTTCAAAAGCTTTTTCCCAAAATGTCTGGAGATACCTTTGGAAGTTTTTCTAAAGCTCCACTGTGGAAAATTTTTATTGAAGGAAAGGACAGCTAAAGTGGGGATGGAAGAAAAGGGAGACACACCAGTGGGGGAGTCACTCTGGCAACAAAACACGCATTTTTTTTCCTTTTGAAGTAGGGGCTTAAACTCAGGACCTTGAGATAAAGACCTGAGCTGAGACTTGAGAGTCAGACGCTTAACCAATGAGCCACAGGGGCCGCAACAAAACACACATCTTAAAGAAGGCTTTTTATAGTGTAGTCTAGGTTGCTGCCAGCCGAAGTAAAACGGTGCCTGTGGGATTTATCTTGGTTTTTAAATCTGAAGTCCATTGATAAAACCCAAGCTTTCTCTTCTCAGGTAGGAGCTGTGTGATCATGCAGTCAGGAACACAGGCCAACCCCTGACCCAGGGAAGCAATAGAGATGGTATGAAAACGAGGTCCACCGATCTCCTGCAGGTTTACCATAGCCACAGCCCAGGCTAAGTCTGAGAGGGGGCGTTCCCACACTTCAATGTTGTCTTCCTGAAAAGTAAGCCAAGAAAATAGGTGTGAGAGCTTTGGTAACTAGCAAGAAGCTGTCTTATTGGTATTGGCATTCAATATTACTGTCAGAACTGCTGAGCACTTCTGGGAAAAGTTAAAATCCTGTAGCATGCTTTGGAAATAAGGTAATGGTTAACAAAAAAAAGGAGCCTCATTACTGATTATAATATGAAGATTAAATATTCTCAAAAGACGAGTGCACATCCTCTTATTTAACAGATGTAGGCCCAGGACAACGGTGGTACTTGGGCATAAAGCCATTCCATCTTAAACACACAAACATTGGATGAACTATAAACTAGAAGGCAAGAGAGTATGTTCCTGGCCAATTCCTCCTTTCTCCCATAGAACATTATTTACCGTACCTTTCTAAGCCGGTACCCCTGCTTGCCCAAGGGGTCTTGGTTGATGGCAATTACATCCTTATTCTGAAGAAGGGCTTTGGCTTGAGGGCTGATGTGTCGGAGGTCATTGGACATGAGTAACGGAGCGGCCATGATAGCCCACAGGGCCATCTGAGTTACCTGCTGATCCCAGCTGAGCCCAAAGTTACCGATCACTAACTGGGACAAAGAAGAGCAAGAATTTAAATAAAAATAAAAAATGAAACATTGTAGAAGTTGCACAGACACAGGGGTGCCTGGGTGGCTCAGTCGTTAAGTGCGTTCGTTCGGCTCAGGTCATGATCCCAGGATCCTGGGATCGAGCCCCACATCAGGCTCCCTGCTTAGCAGAGAGCCTGCTTCTCCCTCTTCCCACTACCCCTTCTTGTGTTCCCTCTCTGTCTCTCTTTCTCTGTCAAATAAATAAATAAATAAATACATCTTAAAAAAAAAGTTGCATAGACACAGAGAAGCCATTTTCTGTTGCACCCTGCCCTGAGTATTCTCAGGTAAGGCCTGCTTCCAGGAATTTTCCCTTCTGATTTACCTTGAAAAATCAAGCAGGAAACAGGTCCACTGCATGGGGTTGAACAAGGAGGGCTCAGGTTCTTACCATATCTGGGTCATTCCAACCCCCTGGTCCTGCAACATCAACGATTCTCTTCTGGTTAGAAGATGTCCAGGCCAAGATACTCTTTACGCTTTGCCAAGAATCATAAACATCCTCAAAATTTCTCCAGTGATTGCAGTACTGTCGGATTTCTGTGTAATTGGGCTGTGAAAACAGACATAACTCTTCTGTACTTTCTACTAACATTCTTGCAAGATGAAAACAGTCAAGTTTAAAGGAGGCACCTTTAGCCGCTTTATTGTACAGATTAAAAGTCTCTGTGAGAAGAGCTAAATCTCTATTATAATGGAATTTTATTGTAAGAAGTCTACTTCAGAAGTAAGCCATATAACTTAAAATCCCTCCTTAAAATGGCTTTAACACTGTTTATGCTGGAAATTTGCCAAATGGTAACTAAGTATCAAGATTATGGAAGATTTTAACTTTTTCCACAACTTACTGTATTTTCACTTTCCTAAAATGCACATGTATCACTTCTCTAATCAAATAATTAAAATGATCTTTATAAATAAAAATAAAAGCTGCACAATTACATAGGACAAATAAGCAATAGGATAAGGCAATCTGAATCTGAGGCACATAATTTGTTAATGGAACAAATACAAGTTTATAGATAGGGAGAGAGAACATCAGAGGTTTACGATGTTGAGAAAGAGGGGAGAGTATTTTGCAGAGATTAGAAGGGAGGAACAGGGATTCATTCCATAAGTAATTATTCAACACTTACCATAAGCTAGGGATACAGTGATAAAGTCAGACAAGGTCCCTGCCCTCCTGGAGCTTACATTCTAGTGGGGGAGACAGACAATAAGCCAGTCAACAAATAATTCCATATAGTGCTAAGTAAGCTCTTACAAGGAAATTCAGCTGATCAATGTGATAAAGAATAATCGGATAGAGAGCTACTTTAGAGAAGATCTGTCTGAATATGTGGCATTTGGTTTGGGACTTCAACGTTAAAAGGAGACAGCCATTTAAAAATCGTGGAGGAAGAATGTACCAGGCAGAAAACAAAACACAAGTGTAAAGTTCCTGAGGCAGCAGCAGGCTTGTGTGTTTGAGGGAAAGAAAGGAAACTCAGTGCAGTCATGGAAAGAGGGAGGGGAGGCTGGAGGCAGGCCAGGACCAGATCAGTGGAGTGTGATTTTATTCCAAATGCAATGGGAAGCCAGTTAAGGCTTTTTTTCAGCAGGGGAGTGAAAGGATTTACATTTTATCAAGATCACCGTGGTGCTGCTTGGAAAATGGATGGCAGGATGGTGGAAACAGATCAGGCTGGGTGGAGACGATAGTGGCTGGAAGACCAAGGTGGATGCAACAGAGATGGAAAGAAGTGGGCTAATTCAGGATGTGTTTTGTAGATAGTACTGATAGGACTGCTGGTGGATAGGCTGTGTACCGGGGGACAAAGGGAAGACTCAAAGATGACTGATTTCCCAGATTAGAATCCAATTATAGCAGTGGAGAGGGTGAGAAGTGGTTGGATCCTGAGAGAGATGGTAGGATGAGCCTGTTAAATAAGGCTGGACTTTGAAGGAGACCCTTCAGTCTCCTTTGTTCTCAAGTTCTGAAAATCTATCAGCAAGGCTCTGTTGGATTCTGTGCTCACTAGCTCACCTTACGAAAAGGCCACATATAAAGGGGCCACTCACAGGAATACACAACGCTTCTGCCAGTCCTGTTCAGGGCCAAGGACATACGCTTATAACCTGTATGAGAAAACAATGGGTAAAATAAGGGAAAGAAGGGAATTTCCAGCTGGCGTTGTGTATTTTAAAAAGAGTCTGTCTGGAAGGGCCGTGGTTATATTTTAAACCAGCAGCAGTGACGGGGTGGCTGCGCTGTGATTAAACTGTGTTTAGTACCTCCCAGGCTGCTGGGATTATTCTCAGGAAGTAGTGTGGGGTGGTGCATATACTGAGGAAAGGCAGGAATGAAGATGCTCTTTTCTCTGGGACTGACATTCCAGATGCTTTCCCAAGCAATGCTATGGAAAGTTACTATTTGAACTCGGAGCCCTCTTGAATGAAACGTGCACATTATTAGCCATGATTAGGCATGCATGGATCTTACATGCATGCACGAATGAAGGCATGGACAAACTGAAAGAAAAGAGGTAGGAGCTCTGGCACATTGAGAATAATTATTTCTGGTATTGTGACTAAGCATTTAAAATGTGAAGAAGAGCTCTTCAAATGCTCCAGTTACCCTGGCCTCCAACTTCCTCCCTTTGCTCATGGCTAAATCATACCTTTTTCCAAATGTTCCACGCTGTCACAGTAACAACCATCAAATTTTAGCAGGTCTACTCCCCAGTCAGCAAAGGTCTTGGCATCAATGTCATAGTGTCCAAAACTCCCAGGGAAGCCTGCACAGGTTTTATTTCCAACATCTGCATAAATTCCTAGCTTCAGTCCTTTGCTATGGACCTGAAATGAGAGAAAAGGATCACCACAGTAGAAGGGCAATCATGATGTTAGAGAGAACCACTCTAGGCTGGGGGCACAGAAAAGTATATTTCACAAGGTATCAGGGGCTTTCTTTTTTCACGAACCCCCAAAATTATCCAGATGAGTTAGCTGGGAGACAAAGTCTCTAATGCTGCTGAGTTCAAACTATATATGTAAGCTATGATACAGAACTAAAGGGAAAGCTATCACTCTCATCTTTTTCTAATGGGATCCGAAAAGTTACCTTTCCATGGCAATGATACAATTATCTGGACAGAGACTCTCACCATAACCATCTTAGGCTCCTCTGTGCCCTCAAGTAGGCCTCACACTGTTTCAGCAAGAATCCTGCTAAGTCATCTCCTTACCCTTGATATCTGACCAAGTTCCTCATCCCCTGCCCTTCATGTCTAACTCCTTGGCCTGCCTGCCTTTAGAGAGAATCCTCTTGCCTTTGATGTCTCCTCTTGATAATTTTCCATCCCCTATTTCAGTAGTACTGAATACATCTGTCTTCATTGTCTTTAACTAGCGTCCAGCTCTATTACTCCTTAATTTCCAGAATATATTCCTTCTGTCCTCTACTTTATACTTAAATTGTAATAGCTGCTCAAAGCATATGGAAATATATGCACACATGTCAAGAACCAAGTTCCCTTTTCCTCCTAGAGAATTCAATGGTTTTAGCAAAAGGAGAACTTCTCCAAGACTGGCCTCAAGAGCTATTGCAAAAACAAGGATTTGCTGAAGGAATGAAAATTCCACCTGAAAAACCTTACAATTTGATATTCAGATAAGAGCCACTATTTACTTTCTCAGTTTTTCTGAATAAGCTTCAGTACAAAAGTGTTTACAGTCTCCTGAATGAAAGAGGATTATCTATAAACTCACATAATCAGCAAGGCCTCGGATCCCACTAGGAAAACGTTTAGGGTCTGCCTGAAGTCTGCCTTTTGAATCTCTCTTGGGAGCCATCCAACAGTCATCAATGCAGAGGTACTCATAACCTACATCCTTCCAGCCATCTGACTCCATGAGTTCTGCCATCTGCATGAAGAGCTTCTCACTGAAAAAGAAATTCCGAAAATCATTGTAATTCATTAAAAAATGATAAGGCATCTTGAAGTTTTGGAAATTTTTTCAACCCTGTTACTACCCAGTTCAGTAGTAATCAGTGCAAGGTAAAATGGACTGGGCCCCCTTTTTTTTATTGCCCCCTGGCCGAAGACTTCCACCCTAAGAACCTCAAACAATTAAAAATGAGAAATACATGAAATTGAAAAGGTAATTAGAACTAAGAAGAAAGTTCAGTAAAGTAAGAAACTACAAAGTTACTATAATCAACAGCTTCCTTAGATATTAACAATAACCTGTTTGGAAAAAGAAAAAAACAAGATACCATTCACAAGAGCAACCAAAAAAAAAAAACAAAGAAAAACCTAAAACACCTAGAGATAAATTTAAGACATGTGCAGGATCCACATGAATAAAACTATGATGTTCCCAAATGATTTCAGTAAATGGAGAGATGTTATTTTGTTCTGGGATAAGAAAACTCAATATTAGGGGGCGCCTGGGTGGCTCAGTGGGTTAAAGCCGCTGCCTTCGGCTCAGGTCATGATCTCAGGGTCCCGGGATCGAGGCCCATATCGGGCTCTCTGCTCAGCAGGGAGCCTGCTTCCTCCTCTCTCTCTCTCTGCCTGCCTCTCTGCCTACTTGTGATCTCTCTCTCTCTCTGTGTCAAATAAATAAATAAATAAATAAAAAAGAAAACTCAATATTAGAACACACCTTTATACATTTTTAAAGTAGGCTCCGCGCCCAGTGTGGAGCCCAACTCGGGGCTTGAACTCATGACCCTAAGATCAAGACCTGAGCTGAGATCAAAAGTAGGATGCTTAATCCTACTGAGCCACCCAGGCATCTCTTATACATTTAATAAAATCCTGAACAAACCCCAAAAGGACTTTTTAAGGAACTTGGCAACATGATTCAAAATTTAACCTGAGAGATAAAACACATGAACATTCTACAAAAGATAAATGAAGCTGGTACAGTAACAGTAGCATTAGAATACACATATCAATGAAATTAAAGAGAAAATTCTGACAGAGATCCTTCCAGCCATCTGGTACCATGGAATCTAGTATATACATATTTTTAAAAGATTTTATTTATTTTTTTGAGAGAGGGAGTGAGAGAGAGCACGTGCACACGAGAGGGGAGGGGCAGGCAGAGAGGGAGAAGCAGGCTCTCCACTGACCCCAGGATTGTCACCTGAGCTGAAGGCAGACGCTTAACCGACTGAGCCACTGAGGTACCCCAGGAATTTAGTATATATTAAATGTGGCATTCCTTATAGGAAAATAAAGTCCAAGTGGATTAAAGTTCAAATATTTTCAAAATCCATAAAAATACTACTAGAAAATGTAGGTGACTATATTATCTTCAGGTAGGGAAAGACATGATGCCATGATGCCAGAGCCAGAAATCATAAAAACCAACATAAGCTGGAACCACCATATTCATAATATATGATAGACCAAACACACATACACACACAACCCCCAAACCGAACCCAAAACATTTCGACTAAAAAATAATTAACTGGAAATAAAAACACCAGATTGACAAAGTTTTAAGAGAATGACAAAAATGAAGTGTTGGCCAGGGTGTGGGGTAATAGACATTTTCATACACTGTTCTTGGGAATGTACATTTGTAAAACTTTTGGGGAGGACAGTTTGATATGTAATGAAATAATTTTATATGTAATATACCTTTGGATCCAGTAATTACACTTCTAAGGAAAGAATCTTACGATGTAAAAGAATGGTTAACATAGCTTCACAATAATAAAAAAAACTGAAGAGCTTGAACAGCTATCAACAGGAGGTTTCTTAAATAAATTATATACATATAATTTGCATTTGTGAAGTGCTTATTCTGTGCCAGGAAAACTTTATTTTCATTATACTCTTCTTTACTGTCTACATGTTTTGCAGTTATCATGCACTAGTTTTATTATCAGATATAAAAATAAACCCACCACTACTTAGAAGAAAAAGGAAAAGACAAAAAGAAATATGTGATGGTAAGTACATTCAGCATCCCAGCCACCATAGCTTTGAACTGTGTCTGTGAGCATCTGTGATTTATCTCCATTTATTTTGTGCACCAAAGCCAAGAGAGGTTATTTTTTGGGTCTGGGAATGCTCAAAAAATTTTCCATATAAATTAATGGTAATTGCTTCTTCACTTTAAGCCATTTCCGCTTATGGAACACTCAACTTTTGGACAGCAGGGGAAACCTCCATAATGTTCCTTCAGGTCAATCTTCTAGCTAGATGCCACACTCAAGGGCGAGGGGGTGGGGATATCTCAGAGACTTCCTGGTTCCTCTAAACTCCCTCCAGTTACAGCCAAGGAACCTCTGACCCAAAAAGCAGAAGAAATAGCACGTGTCTTAGTCCTCTGTCTCTCTTACTCACCCCAGCTGTGGTCACTACCAGTGCATGGCAGACAGAGGCAGAAGAGCAGTTCACAAGAAGGGCCTGAACAGAACTGGATGGTGAATGGATCAGGTCCCTAGTTGGGTGATTCGGCACGGAGAGACGGAGAAGAGGGGGCTGCTGACCTGACTCCTACCGCGGAAGGGGTCATGCCGGAGAAAGTTTAGGGCTGGTTTCCAACCAGGGCAGTTTACTGGGGATAAAAAAGCAGCAGCAGGAGGGGAGCCCTCCCTCGGGGTCAAATGTTCCCTCCGCGACCATCTATCCCCTCAAACAGAGAAGACAAACTTACGGAAAGGCGAATGCAAGGGGGTACTCAGTATCTCTCATACCTGATACAGGAATCCGGCTCTTCTTGGCAGTCAGTGTTGCACATGAAGCGCTCCCAGTGCAGCCAGCCCATGGTAGGAGTCATCGCCAAGCCATTGTCCAGGGCCCTGGCACCAGGTAAGCTCCAGTGAACCAGGGCCAGGAAGCGAAGTGCCAGCAGGAAGCTCAACTGCTGCACTCGGTTTTTCAGCTTCATCGCTACCGTAATGCAGTACAAATTCCCACCGGTAATCTGGGCTTTTAAGTTTAACTTTGGAGGCGGACCAATCACCGGTGAGTAATTAAATAATGACGTTACTGTTTCTCAGGCAACTGGGCGGTTATCCCCAGAGGCGGACCAATGATCAGTCACGTAAAACGCACCGCAACCAATCACACTCTTCCTTTTTTGATATGGGCCCGCCCTGTTTCTATACCAGAAGGAAGTGCGGCGCTTTAGAGATCCCGAGTCTAAGCCGAGAGCTGCTCACGTGACGGAGATCTCACATGACGTAGGCGATCACGTGATCCGTCGCTTACGTGAGCAGAAGTAGTTCTGGTCGTCGTCTACCGTCTCGCTATAGCCGTTTGAGGGAAGAAGGAGGAAAATTATCCGGTATCGTTAGAGGTTGGTGTGTGGGTGGGAACTGGGCACCCGAGGGTGGTGATGCTGAAGACCAAAGCAGGATCTGCGGGCCGCCTCCGCCTTTTTCGTTCCCTGCTT
>LNAC01000588.1:780759-846510 GCA_002007465.1 Ailurus styani
AATGGTGGACGTTCGTTACTGTGTATGTGTTTTTGTATATCTCTCTGTCTGGGCGGGTCTCAGGCGACCCTTAAGAGAAACTCTGAGGTGAAAAAGCTTGAAAACCACGTCCCTGGATTAGGAAAAACAAATATTGAGACCAGTGGCCGGAGTGCTGGTCCATCCATTCAGGCACTTAGTCCCCACTGATTGTCTGTCTGTAGGGGGAGGTACCAAGTGAATTATATCTGTGGAGTCACATCTAGGCAGACGCTGCGTGCCTGATAGAGGCGCTCAGTAAATGTTTTTACTAAATTGAATATTTAAATAACGTTTATTTTTCTACTTACAATAACAGTCTACATGTTCAGTTTTGAACATTCAAAAAATAACAGTATACTATAAATTTAAAAAATTACACGTAATTCATCACCGGGAGATAACTGCTCAGCATTTTGGTGTATAAAAAGTATGTGTATAACACACACATAAATACACAATTTCTTAACCCACAAATGGAATCCTGGTTCCTACTTCAGCAACTTAGTCCTGGTGGCCTTCCTAGGAGATAGAGTAATGAAGCAGAATCTCCCTGCCGCTACAGAGGTGATGTTAATTTCTAGAGTGCTGCAGGGACATGAAATGGGATTGGTCATCCAAGAGATAAGGCATGCAAAAAACCAGCCCATAAATCTGTCACTCAAACCTGAAGATGGTTTATAGGTAGACTGTTATTTGTGGATGCAGTGTGCCAGGCATATAATAGGCAATTAATAAATGTTTGTTGACTCCTCAGTTTTGTTTTATGGCAGTTATTACACTTTGTACTTTCTTTCCAAGAGGCCCAGTGTTTCCAGACCATGTCAGATAAGCCATGAACATATACAAAATTAGAAAACTTTAGAAAAGCAAACATTTAAATTTATTTTTTGCTGAAATAAAATTAATGCGTACAGAAAATTAAGAATGCACAAGAAATTGAAAAAATAATATTGAAAAAGCCAGAAACCTGCCGCTATTAACATTTGCCACATTCCCCATGTATTATATATTTTTAACATTTTGTCCCAATGACAGTGATTTTTAAAAATTAAAACTAAAGTATATTGGTAAAAAGTGAAAATCTACTTCATTCTACCCTCTAGTTCCTGTTTTCTCAGAAAACAAATTTGTATTATGTGCTTTTAGATCTTCTATGCATTTACATGCATATATACCTGCATGCTTATATTTGAAAATAAGATCATAACTATGCATATTTTAATACATTTTGGAAATATTCTTAGGTCAGGGCAGATCTTTTTTCTTAACAGCTGCATAGGATTCCATTTTAAGGATAAAATATATTGTAATTCATTCAACCATTCCCCTATTGATGAATAGTTAGGTTTCTAGTTTTCAGCCTTTACTAATAGCGCAATAGGAGTGAATCTATGTGAGTTTTTCTGTTGACCAGGTTCTTGGAAGGAATTTTAGTAGGGTTAAAGGATATGTGAACATATATATATAAATATATATTTTTACATAGTCAAGATTATGATGCAGCTGTGATCTTGGTTCATAAGATTATAGCATATGTAGTTCCTCGTGTTACTAAATATTTGTATAATTTTAAAATTAAGTGTGTTATATTCTTTCTTAAAATACCTTTTGAAGAATATAAATATTTGAATTTAATAAATCCATAATCTTGGAATTTCAGTTCATCTCTTTGGCATATAACCTGAAATGAATTTACTGTATCAAAAAGTATGATACATGTTTCCCAGTTGCTTTCCAGAAATACTGTATCTACTTTCACTCTTCTAGGGGTTTTCAAGAACCCTGAATATTAGTATTGGCTTATCCTCGCTGTTTACTTTTCACTGTCTTGGTGGGTGAAAAATGTTGATTAATTCTGGTATTAACTTGGATTTCTGCTGATTGATGAGGTTTGAACATTTCCTAGACAACTCTCCTGTATCCTCACATCTGTATTCTCCCTGTATTTAATCTTTCAAGTCCCACAGAATCCACTGCTTTGAATGCGTAGATCACATCTTTCCTTTCTTTATTTTTTACTTGATATTTTTTAAGATTTTGTTTACTTGAGAGAGTGCGAGCACAAGCCGGGGGGCGGGGAGGGTTAGAGGGAGAGGGAGAAGTAGACTCCCCACTGAGCAGAGGCGGGGTTCCATCCCAGGACCCTGAGGTCATGACCCGAGCTGAAGGCAGCCAATTAACACACCGAGGCACACCCGCGCTCTCCTTTCTTTTTTAAAACTACTATTGTCTTAGGGTGGCTCAGCTGGTTAAGCCTCTCTGCCTTCTGCTGGGGTCCTGAAGGGAGGGGGAGTCCTCACTCAGCGGGAAGCCTGCTTCTCCTTCTTCCTCTGCCTGCCACTCCCCCTGCTTGTGCTCTTGTGCTCTCTCTCTGTCAAATAAAATATTAAAACAACAACAACAACAAAAACTGCTGTTGCCTTAGGTGAATCCCTTATGCCTGACTCAAAGTGACTGGGTTTCTAGCTGGTCTTGCTGGAGTCATACCAGCCTCCTCTGTTTGAGTTCCACACTGTTGCCAGTGCGATCTATTATTTGAAAGGCTCTGATTACATCACTTCCCTCCCCTCATTACCCTGCCCACTTCCCAGTCCTCACTCCTTTACCCACTCCCCTACCCTCACTCCCCTGTTTAAAACCCTTAGAAGGGCCTTAATGTTTGTCTGTCAAGTAAGGTCTTTGGGATCTTGTGTCTACCTTGCCAGCCTTCTCTCTCACTGAGCCTCATCCTATTTTATGCTCCATCCGTGATTTTTAAAATTTACTTGTGGATCCTTGAACTGGTGAGTCTGTTTTATTCAACAATTCTGTGCCAACTGTTAGGATTGACCAACTAGTCCCTGTTTTATTTTTTTTATTTTTTAAAGATTTTATTTATTTATTTGACACAGAGAGAGAGAGAGATCAGATCACAAGTAGGCAGAGAGGCAGGCAGAGAGAGAGGAGAAAGCAGGCTCCCAGCTGAGCAGAGAGCCCGATGTGGGCCTCGATCCCAGGACACTGGGATCATGACCTGAGCCGAAGGCAGCGGCTTTAACCCACTGAGCCACCCAGGCGCCCTAGTCCCTGTTTTATACCACCTTTTCACCCTGTCCAGAATTTTGTCACAGTAGGGATACTGTTTATTTGCCCTTTTGCCTTTCGTAAAGATGTATAATGCCCCTGTAGGACCATAAACTTTTTTTGGGCTTATTGATCCTTGTATCCCAAAGCCGAATACTGGACTTGGCAGTTGAAAAATATAAAGGGAATGTGTGAATTACCCATAATGTCTTTTTTCCATTTATCTCTGAGGCCTTAGTATTTCCCTGATTTTACTAATTGGCATGAGTTCTTTATATAATAAGGATATTAATGTATTGGTGTAAGTATCTTCTCAGGTGTATTGTTTGTCTTAATTCTGTTGAATCTTACCTTTGATGTAATAAAGTTTTTAATTTTTATGTAATCAGGGATAGCCATCTTGTATTTGTTTACATCTTCCAGTGATATTTTGTTGCTGTTTTTATGCCTTTTATGTTCTGACTGTGACGTTAATAATATGTTCAGTGTAGAAAACTTAGAACATACAGAAATGTCCAAAGAATATATTCCTTTAGTCCAAAAGTTCCCATAATCCTACTACCCAGAAATAACCACTGTTAATGGTATCCAACACATAATAGGTATTTGAGTAAATAATGGGTGAACAAAATAAAAATTTTGCGTAGTCTTTTAATTTATATGAATGTTTTAGAAAAAAGCTGCCCATGTGAGTTTTACATTAATGGTTTGCTTTTTTTCTCTTACTGTATTGTGAACATTTTTCCATGACAGTAGTCTTCTAATTTTTTTCAGCTACACCAAAATCACATTGAGCCAAGCTTGCCACCAAGAGCCCGACAGTCACCATGATGCTGAGCACAGAAGGCAGGGAGGGGTTCGTGGTGAAGGTCAGGGGCCTACCCTGGTCCTGCTCAGCTGATGAAGTGATGCGCTTCTTTTCTGATTGTAAAATCCAAAATGGCACATCGGGTATTCGTTTCATCTACACCAGAGAAGGCAGACCAAGTGGTGAAGCATTTGTCGAACTTGAATCCGAAGATGAAGTGAAATTGGCTTTGAAGAAGGACAGAGAAACCATGGGACACAGATACGTTGAAGTTTTCAAGTCCAACAGTGTTGAAATGGATTGGGTGTTGAAGCATACAGGTCCGAATAGTCCCGATACTGCCAACGATGGCTTCGTCCGGCTTAGAGGACTCCCATTTGGCTGTAGCAAGGAAGAGATTGTTCAGTTCTTTTCTGGGTTGGAAATTGTGCCAAATGGGATGACGCTGCCGGTGGACTTTCAGGGGCGGAGCACAGGGGAGGCATTTGTGCAGTTTGCTTCACAGGAGATAGCTGAAAAAGCCTTAAAGAAACACAAGGAAAGAATAGGGCACAGGTACATTGAAATCTTCAAGAGTAGCCGAGCTGAAGTCCGAACCCACTACGACCCCCCTCGAAAGCTCATGGCTATGCAGCGGCCAGGTCCCTATGATAGGCCGGGGGCCGGCAGAGGGTATAATAGCATTGGCAGAGGGGCAGGGTTTGAAAGGATGAGGCGTGGTGCTTATGGTGGAGGGTACGGAGGCTATGATGACTATGGTGGCTATAATGATGGGTATGGCTTTGGGTCTGATAGATTCGGAAGAGACCTCAATTACTGTTTTTCAGGAATGTCTGATCATAGATATGGAGATGGTGGGTCCAGTTTCCAGAGCACCACAGGGCACTGTGTACACATGAGGGGATTACCTTACAGAGCCACTGAGAATGATATTTACAATTTTTTCTCACCTCTTAACCCCATGAGAGTGCACATTGAAATTGGACCCGATGGCCGAGTTACTGGTGAGGCAGATGTTGAATTTGCTACCCATGAAGATGCCGTGGCAGCAATGGCAAAAGACAAAGCTAATATGCAACACAGATATGTGGAGCTCTTCTTGAATTCTACTGCAGGAACAAGTGGGGGCGCATATGACCATAGCTATGTAGAACTCTTTTTGAATTCTACAGCAGGGGCAAGTGGCGGTGCTTATGGTAGTCAAATGATGGGAGGGATGGGCTTATCCAACCAGTCTAGTTATGGGGGTCCTGCTAGTCAGCAGCTGAGTGGTGGCTACGGAGGTGGTTACAGTGGTCAGAGCAGTATGAGTGGATACGACCAAGTTTTGCAGGAAAACTCCAGTGACTATCAGTCGAACCTCGCTTAGGTGAAGGAACACTAAACACCTATTAGAGAAATAAAAGCTCTGCATTTATGGGAGTTGTAGAATGAGAATGATGTCTAGTATATCCAGTATGATTGGTAAATGGGAGATTTTGATTCTGATCACTCTTGGTCAGCTTTTTCTTTCTCTTTCTTTCTTTCTTTCCTTTCCTTTCCTTTTCCTTTTCCTTTTCCTTTTCCTTTCCTTTCCTTTTTTTTTAGGAAAACAAAAATTAAGTTTAACAGTTTTGCATTACAGGCTTGTGATTCATGCTTACTGTAAAGTGGAAGTCAAGGTTTTATAACTTCAAGCTCAGTAATTTCAAACACTGAAACATTCATCTAGGGTAAAATAACAACGTTCAGTATTGACCATAACTGTTAAAACAATTTTCAGCTTTCCTCAAGTTAGTTATGTTGTAGGAGTGTACCTAAGCAGTAAGCGTATTTAGGTTAAAGCAGTTTCACTTATGTTAAATGTTGCTCTTATACCATAATACATTGAAAACTTTGGATGCATGTTGGGAAACATGCTTTTCTGTAAAACTCAAATATAGGAGCTGTGTCTACGATTCAAATTGAAAACATTTGGCATGTTTGTTAATTCTAGCTTTTTGGTTTAATATCCTGTAAGGCACGTGAGTGTACACTTTTACTTTTTTTTTTTTTTTTAAAGATCTGGGACAATTTCGAGATGTAATACCAATACCTTAGGAGTTTGGTCATGTCGTTTGTATGAGACTCTGAGGCTTTGATTTAAATCTTTCCTTGTATTGTGATTTCCATTAGATGTATTGTACTAAGTGAAACTTGTTAAATAAATCTTCCTTTTAAAAACTGGAAAAATTTTGTACAGCGTGACTTTTTTTTAATGTTCTGTCATTTCTTTTTTTTATTATGTTCAGTTAGCCAGCATACAGTATATCATTAGTTTATGATGTAGTGTTCAACGATTTATTAGTTGCATATAATGCCCAGTGCTCATCCCAACATGTGCCCTCCTTAATACCTATCACCCAGTCATTGCACCCCCTCACCTCCTTTCCTTCTGTAACCCTCAGTTTGTTTCATGGAGCCCAGAGTCTCTAATGGTTTGTCTCCCTGTCTGATTTCTTACCATTCATATGAACCATTTTTTTTAAGATTTTATTTATTTGCGAGAGAGCGCACAATTAGTGGGGAAGGGAGAGGCAGGCAGAGGGAGAAGCAGACTCCCCACTGAGCAGGGAGCCTTAATGTGGGTCTCCATCCCAGGACCTCGAGATCATGAGATCATGACCCGAGCCAAAGGCAGTCGCTTAACTGACTGAGTCACCCAGGCATCCTGAACAATTTCTCTGATACAGAGGCCTCTGATACAAAGGCCTCTGCCCTTTAAGTTGTTTCTTATTTTAAAATTTTTATAAACACACATTAGTATCTTTATACATACATTGTTGCAGATATCATTCTTAACTATATGCCTAGAAGTGAAATTGCTGAGTCAAAGGTACCCACATTTTTAAGGCTTTTGATTTGCATTATCAGAGAGATTATGGTACTTTGTGGTTTTTGTAAAAGATTTTATATTTTATTTATTTATTTGACAGAGAGAGGAGGAAGCAGGCTCCCCGCTGAGCAGGGAGCCTGATGCGGAACTTGATCCCAGGACCCCGAGATCATGACCTGAGCCGAATGCAGAGGCTTTAACCCACTGAGCCACCAGGCGCCCTGGTACTTTGTGTTTGCACCAGGAGTGTATGTCCCCCCACCCCCGCCTCAGTGATGTATATTATTATTCTTGATCTCGGCTAATTTGTTAGTTGAAAAATGGTATCCCATTGCTATTTTAATTTTTGAAACTAAGTTGGAGGTGGAATATTTTTCTCTTTCTAAACCTCTCATCTCCATGTCCACAGGACTATTGAGCTACTCGAGACTGGACTTTATCAAGACAGCACTATCCAGAAGCCAAGAAGTAAAAGCAAGTAAGTCCCCTTCCTTTCATTTAATCATAAATGGAAGATCTAAGGCACCCTTACATGTTTTTACAAAAGAAGGAAGCTTATGCTATATAAATAATTCAGTCTCCTACGTGAATTTATTAATAGAGTCTCTTAACACCCTTTAAGGTTTTTCAGGGCAGTTAAAAGCTTGTTCTTGACCACTGGTCCTCAAACTTTAGTGTGCTCCAGAATCATCTGCAGGGCTTGTAAAAACATTGATTACTGGGCCTCACTCCCAGTCTCTGAAATTTGGTAATTCTGGGTTTGTGTTTAGGAATCTGCTGATGCTCTTGGTCTCAATAACCACATTCATGGCCCATTCCTCTCTAATGGCTAAAGGCCCAGAATGGCAGCTTTAAGAAGCAACTTCCTTCGTGATTCCTGATTGTCTCCCCTACATTCCTATAACTATTAATTTAAACTTTCTGTTAAAGTACAGATTGCATATGATTGTTTACAATATCTTGCACCTCCCAGGAGGACTTCAAATGTCTGTGACACCAGGGGTTATCTTACATTTCTGCTTATGCAGTTACTGTTAACAATTACACCTCTCAGTGACCTTCAGGCCTGGATGCCCTCAGGTCACTACCAGCTGCACCTGATCTTCTATAAGTCGGTTTTGTGGATCTCCTGACCAGCCAGGAAATTGATTGTTATCTTTGGGTCTGCTTATAGCTTGGGGCCCAGAGAAATGCTCTGAAAGGGGAGGCAAATACCAAATTGGTACTACCTGACTCAGTTTTATTCAAGGACACTTTTTATTGAGTATCATTTCTAGTAAATCATTCACACTGAAGGTACAGTGAGAGGTAATTTGAGATTCTTTAATGACTTCTAATTTCTGTCACAGCTGCCAAGAGAGCAAGAAATCCATTTTGACTCATGTCATACTGAGCCAGTCATTACATTGCCCTCTTAAGCTCCTTCAGAAAGCCTTGCTCAGGGAGTTGACAAGTAGGTGTTTTTGCTTTCTACTTTGCTCAATTTTCCAGAACATTCTGTAAGCATGAGCATAGATTCTCCAGTTAGCCACTAGATGTCACCAAATGCCAGGAAAGGATTGGCTGAGACCTGTGCTCAAAGGTGTTTGCAGCCTCTTGCTGGGTAAGGAAACTCCCCAAGTATTGAGGAAAGAGGTGAGAGAGACCCTGGAGAAGGTCAACAGTCAGCACTAGAGGTGTGGAAAGGGACAGCAGTACCTGTCATGGGAGCAGCACCGATGTACACATGTGCGCGCGCACACACACACACACACCCCTCCAACTCTCAAATCTAACACGCTAACACTACCCAGGAGAGTTTGCTGGGAGGTAAAGTGGGAAACCCACTCAGAGCTCCCCAGCCACCAAGCCAGGGAATTCATTCTAGACTGTACCTGTGAGAGCTACTTGGCAGGCCCAGGCTGAAAGTTTGCAGCCACAACAATCATGCACTAAGGGGGTCTCCAATAACAGCTGATGCCAGTGTTTTTCAGAGTGTGCTTCCTGCACCAGCAGCTTGACCTGGAACTTGTTAGAAATGCAAAGTCTCAGGTCCCTCCTAGACTGACTGAATCGGAAACTCTGGGCCTGGATTTGTGTTTTAACACGCTCCGCAGGTGGTTCTGATGCACAGAACCATTGGCTAATGTAGGCATCCTGTTATTCACCCATTCGTTTCTTTCTGCATTCATTCATCCAACCTAAAGGAGGTCACTAAACCAGAGACAATCTTAGCTGTATGCTGGTGCAGCTTTGCGTCTTCCCCTCCCAAACTGGTATGAAAACACATGGCAAATTCCCTTACAAATCAGGGTTCTTTCTCCTCAGGGAGAATTCCTAAGTTGTCAGCAAAAAGGAAGATTTCTCCAAGACAGGCCTCCGGGGCTGTTGCAAGAGCAGATTGCATCTGATGAAATGACATTCCACTCACTGCACCTGACACCTAGCTGGGAGTGTCACAGGGTCCATTTCACAACCTGCTCTCACAGTGACCCAAATCCGGTCTTGTGAATGCAGGGCAGTCATGTGGGTGGGGTTAGCTGGGTCCATGAGCCCATGCAGAGGGTTAGCTTGTGCTGGGAGCCTGTCTATGGGAGGCGTCCTCCCCCTCGGCCACGATTTGCTCAGACAGAGCCTCAGAAGGCACCTCTCGCCAGTATCTGAGAATGGCTGTAACTTATTCAGTAATTATTTTGTGAAGTATTTACCTATTCCAATGTTTTGACCAGTGTACTAACTAGCTCATCTACCTGCATATTGTGAAGACCCTTTTCTAAGGTTCTTTTTCTCATTCCAGCCCTCCCTCTTCCTGCCATCCCCCTTCTTCGCAGGGGGCTTTTTTTTCTCTTACACGCGAGGCTGTTACATGTCAATGTCATCCCCACTACAGAAATGCGGAAATTGAGTCTCAGGCAGGGTGAAAACCAATCTTGTGTTTGGGAAAGAAGCAGAATGCTGGAGGGGAGGAGGAAATGATGTCTAACGAGAGAAAGAGGGCATGGCTCCGAGCCGAATGAATGGTCTAAGAGTAGCCGCGTCCTGGGACCTGTGTGGTGAGGGTGGCGGGCCCGGCGCTGAGTCCAGGTCCTCCACTCTCGCTGCTCGGCCCGTAGTCCCCTTTCCCTACTGCAAGCCCGCCGAGGGGAAAGGAAAGGGTCGAGGGCGGGGGTGAGGCTCAGGAGGGCGGAAAGGGGGTTTGACAGAATTCGAAACCCTCCTTTCCCCTCCCAGTTTCCGGAGACCCTCAATCCACCCCCCCCCACTGCCCTTGTGTTATTTCGTTTTTCCGTGAAAGGCAGAGGGGCGAGGCGGCTGGGGTAATGGCGGCCGGCTGGGCGGGTCTGGTGCCGGCGGTAGAGGGGGAGTGGTTAGCGCTGCTGTAGTGGGGGGACCGGAAGCGCTTGGGGGGAGTGGGGTGTCAGCGGAGCTCTGAGCCGTGAGCCTAACGCTTCAGTAACTGTGGCTGTCCTACTTAAGGCTGGTCCGGGCACCTCGTTCCCCCTTCCGGGCCCCCTCTCACTTCTTCGGGTCCAGCTGGGCGCTGGGAGCAGGAGGCCGCGGCCGAACCGGACTGCGGGGCAGGGAAGGAACGGCCTCGGAACCTTCCTGGGCGCCCCTTCCCTGGCTCTGTTCCCTGGGGAGTGGTGCTTCTTGAGCTTCAAGCTCCTCTGCCCCAGGGCAGCCCTGAGAGCAGGCGGGAGCCAGCGTCTGGTGGGTTGAGGAAAGCCACTTTGCCCCTCTGCGGAGCCCTTGCCGGGCACACAATAGGCGCTCAATACATGTTGATTTCAGTTGAGTGTTGATTCAACTTCTATGGCCTGTGATTCATCCTTTTCCTTCTGTTCTTGAAACTCCCATTGCCCACTGGATCACGGGCAAAGAGCCCGCCGACTGCCACAACATCCTACTGGAACTTTATTTATTTTTATTTTTTTGATTTTTGCAAAGACATATTGCTTTACTATTATTGTCATTATTTATTGTGTTATGTTAGTCACCATACAGTACATCATTAGTTTTTGATGTAATGTTCATGATTCATTGTTTGCGTATAACACCCAGTGCTCCATGAAATACGTGCCCTTCTTAATACCCATCAACGGGCTAACCCATCCCCGCAACCCCACTCCCTTCTAAAACCCTCCCTTTGTTTCCGGGAGTCCATAAAAAATTCTGAAGACAAGTTGCTTCTTTTGTTTATTTCTCAACTCATAGTATTTTGCTCTTTGGTAGTGGGGGGAAGGAGGGAGGGTTTCCTTTGCAGCAAAGCCTTAAAATAATCCCACAGTCTTCCTTGAAACTTCCTCCCACTCATCAGTTCACACCAGTTTGTCTTTTCTTAAATCCTTTTGAGCAAGTAATCAGGCTGCACAGTTGTTACTTGGTGATTCTCAAGTTATTTCAGGTGTGGCCGTTTTGATTTTTGCTTGACTGGTTAGGCTGTATCTTTTTTTGTTGTTTTTTTTTAAGATTTTATTTATTTATTTGACAGAGAACACAAGCAGGGGGAGTGGCAGGCAGAGGGACAGGGAGAAGTAGGCTCCCCACTGAGCAGTGGGGCTTGATCCCAGGACCCTGGGATCATGACCTGAGCTAAAGGCAGAGGCTTAACACCTAGCCCATAGCCTGTAGCCCGCTGAGCCACCCAGGAGCCCCTGGGCATAGCTTTTATCCTTGGGCAAATCGGGAGGTCTTCAAAAGTTCCTATGCAGTGGGAACAGGGGGGACTGATCGCAAATGGGCATGAAGGTCTT
Source organism: Ailurus styani (assembly GCA_002007465.1). Lineage (NCBI taxonomy): Eukaryota > Metazoa > Chordata > Mammalia > Carnivora > Ailuridae > Ailurus > Ailurus styani. The sequence continues at coordinate 792,239 of LNAC01000588.1, forward strand.
TTGGAAATAATGAAAATATTCTCAATTCAGATTGTGGTGAAGTCTTGCACAACTCTAAATTTACTAAAAACCATTGAATTGTAGACTTAAAATGGGTGAATTTGAGAGTGTAAATTATACCTTGAAGAAACTTAAAATGCCTATGGAGTAACAAGTAAAGAACAGTGGAGGTATATTTTGTTGGCAGACTAGTGGGAAAGGTAGGTTATAGTGCTAAAGAAAAATACAATGGCCTAAAGGGAACGACAGGTTTAGATAGGTTTTTCTAACACCTCATTTCACATAGGCCTTAGACTGGAGCCCTGTCCTGGGATTTAATCTGTGATGTGCTTTGTTCAGTTTTAGCAAGGATTTTGCTAAGTCATCTACCTACCCTTGATATCTGACCACCTTGGCCTGCCTTTAGCAAGAATCCCCCTCCCCTTGATGTGTCTTAGTAATTTCCTATATACTGACTCACTCCGTTTCCTGGCTATAAATCCCCACTTGATCTTGTATTCAGAATTGAGCCCACTTCTATACTGAAGTCTCTTTTCCACCATCGTAATAGTACTGAATAAAATCTGTCTTTACCACCTTTAACTAGTATCTGGTTCTGTTTTTCTTTGGCGAAAGGCATTCTCAGAGCTTCTGGTAGTATATATCAGTCTGGCCTGCGGGGAGGGCAATTCTTTTTTTAAAAGACCACCTAAAAGTGCCTATCTACCCATTTGTTCACGAGATACTTGCTGAGCGCCTACTTATTGCCAGGCACTGTGCTGGGTGCTGAGGAAACAGATGGGAGTAAAAATCATCTCCATGGTCTGTATTCTCATGGTGCTCATACTCTAGTGGGGGAGCCAAATAGCATGCAAAGACCCATACAAGTGTGCACTTGCATTAAGAGCACCTACCAGGACGAAGGGGTCCATGGAGTTATGAGAACCTATAAAATAGTGGGATTTGGCTTGGTCAAGGTGGTCAGGAATGCTGCCCAGAGAACATGATTATTGAGCTGAGGGGTAAAGGTAAAGGAAGAGTAGAGACGAGTTAGGTTGGAGACAGGGGTTGGGGAAGAAGGTTTAAGGCTATGTGTTCAGAGACAGCATGGTGAGTAAAAGACACGGAAAGAATGCCAGTATGGCTGGAGTTCAAAAGACAGTGAAAGAGCAGCATTGTGGGAAATGAGACTGTGCCCGGATGTAGGGGTCAGGATATTTCAGACCTTGGAAGTCAACTTGAGCCATTTCATCTATATGCTAAGACCCACTGGAAGTCCCATGGGGTGTGGGTAATGAATCAGACTTGTCTTTTGAAAATGTCACCTTGGCTACAGTGTGGACAAAGGAGTGGGAAGGGCTCAGAATGTACTGAGAAGTCCCATTAGGAACCATTGCAACAGTCCAGAGTAGAGGAGATGATAAGCTTGACTACAGTAGTCTTGGTTTAAATGGAGGGAATAGGCATATTTTAGAATTACTTGGGAAGTAATCCATGAAATCCATGAAACTGGGTGATAGATTGGAATTGGGAATGAGGGAGAGTGAGAAGTCAAGGAGGACTTCCCAGTTTCTGGCTTGTACAACTGGATGTTTGGGGATATTGACCAGAAAAACTAGTAAGTTCAAAGACAAACTTTGTGAGTTTGGTCTTAGATATGTTGTGTTGGGGATGCCTTTGAGAATACCAAGAGAGCCATACAGATAGCTCAGTGGATGGATCTGGAGCTCAGAAGAGGAATCTAACCTGGAGACATAAATTGCACATGGGTAGTGATTAAAGCCTTGTGTGTAGATAACAGTGTCCAGGTCAGAGAGTATGAGAGGAAGAAGGTAGGAGAGCATAGGATAGAAAGCAGCCTTGAGAAACTCCAGGATTTAATGTGGAGTAGAGGAGGATCAGCGTGCAAAGAAGATAGGGAAAGAGCAAGCAGGGAGGTTTAAAAGAATGTTAAGAGGGACTCATGTCATTGAAGCCAAAGGAAGAGACTGTTTCAAGAAGTAGGGAGGAGACTGTCAGCAGGGTCTGTTGGTGCTGAGGGGTCAAATAAGATGCAGAGTGATAAGCATGTGTTGTATTTCGGAATATGGAAGGTCACTGGGAACCTTACCCAGATCTATTTTCATAGAGTGACAGGAAAGACATCTGGATTGGAATGAATTGAAGTGTGTGGTTAGTAGAGAGGGAAAGGCAAAGAAATGGAAACAAAGACTATAGGCAATTATTTGAAGCAATTTGGCTGGGAAGGGTATGGAAATATCAGGGTAGTCACAGGATTGGGATTAGAAGGCCAGAGAAGACTGTTCATTTTAACAGGGAGAAATGTTGTAGATGTGTCAAGTTTGTAATGGAGAATCTGTTGGAGTTGCATGGTTGAAAATACAGTGGAGAGAAGGGATAAATTATAGGGTACATTTGCTGAGAAAGAGGAGGGTCTGGGACCCAAAGCATGGGTGGAGGTTGTGGTGTTCAGTAGAAGAGAACATACCTGTTTATTTTTTTAAAGATTTTATTTATTTATTTGACACACACAGAGAGAGATTACACGTAGGCAGAGCGGCAGGCAGAGGGAGAGGGGGAAGCAGGCTCCCTGCTGAGCAGAGAGCCCGATGCGGGCCCCTGAGATCACGACCTGAGCCGAAGGCAGAGGCTTAACCTACTAAGCCACCCAGGCAGCCGAGAACATACCTATTTAAATAGAGGGACTGCTGACAGGATGTCAGCTGGTGTCAGATGTTCAGTGTTAGCGAGATGAGGGAGCTCCCTTCTGAAAACTCCCCCTGCTATGATTTCTGTCAATGAGAGTGTGGTCATCTGCCTGTAGAGAGAATAGAAGACGAGGAGGAGGAGTAGGAAGTCTGAAATCAGTTGTAAGGGGGAGAGTGGGTTGACCAGAGAAATGTAGAAAGAACGTGGAGTAATGTTGATGGCCCATTTCATTCAGGTGGTCTATGGCCAATTTATCATGAGTCAAGTTTACACATTCTAAGTGCTTTCCCCAGTGTCCCAGTGTTTTATCTTATTTAATCCTCAAAGCAGCCCCACAAAGTACATATTATTATTCCTCCCTTTTCACGGATGATGAAATGGATATTTCATCCATGAAATGAATACAGCAAAATGATGTCACTTGTTTAAAGTCAAAAAGCCCAGGTTGGAGTCAGGTAGCAAACCAAATAGTCTGTCTCCAAAGCCCATGGTCTTTTTTTTTTTTAAGATTTTATTTATTTATTTGACAGAGAGAGACACAGTGAAAGACCAGTGGAGGAGTGGGAGAGAGAGAAGCAGGCTTTCTTGCAGAGCAGAGAGCCTGATGCGGGGTCGATCCCAGGACCCTGGGATCATGACCTGAGCCAAAGGCGGATGCCCATTGACTGAGCCACCCAGGCACCCCAAAAGCCCATGGTCTTAACCATTACACTAAGATAGGTCTCCCAAATAGGCCCTGATCACAGTTTACTATTGCTAAATATAGATCTATTCAATCATATTTAATGACTGTATTGTGTTCCATTGTATGGATATAGCACATGTTAGGATGTGACGTACACATTTTTCTCTTAATAGGCACAAGCTCAGTTTCTAAGACAGGAAGGAACTGTGTCATGTGTTCCTTTATCCTGACTGCCATGTAGTAAGAAGGCTCAGGAAGGCTGGCAGAGAACATATTTTTTGTTTTTGTGTTTGTTTTTACGTTCTGGGCCTGACTAGAGGCTCCATCCAAACTAATCATCACCATATTCTAGGCCCTGACTCTCTCATAGAGGGAGACTCCATGGATTTGTAAATTGGTTTTATGCTTGACAGTCTGCTCAGTTAATTTTCCAGAAATTCTCCAACTATGATTCTGAATTCTCAAGCCAGCCAGTAGTTAATACTCAATTCCAGAAAGAAGATAGCTTATTTGAAGCTGAGTTGCAGGAGTAATTCCCCCTCTTTCTGCTTTGCTGGATTTTCCAATTTTCTATAGGGAGTATATGTAACTTTCATTTTTTGGGGGAAAATGAAGTTAGCTTGCCTAAATAAAAAGCCAAGATATGAAGAGGATAGAGATCTAAGATTTGGTGCTTTTGAATCTACTATAGCTAAACTTATGCTTACTCTGTGATCCAACAATTTCATCCCTAGGTATATACCCATGAGAAATAAAAGCATATGTGTATGTAGACTTGTACATGAGTGTTAATAACAATTCTGTAATTGCCCCAAATCACATACAACCTTAATATGCATAAATAAATGAGTAGATAAACAAACTGTAGTACAGTCATACAGTAAGATTCTACTTAATGGTAAAATGAATAAATCCCCAAATGATAATACTGAGTGAAAGAAGCCAAACCTAAAAGACAGGAGTATATACTGTATTATTGCATTTATATAACATTCTAGGAAATGCAAACTGATGTATATTTATAATAATCAGATCTGTGGTTAGTTCTGGAGGTGGGGATTAACTGGGAAGAGGTCCAAGGGAGCCTTATTAGGTGATGGAAATGTTGTGTATCTTGGTCTTACATTATGTAGAGTTCACTGAGCCGTACATTTAAGATTTGTGCACTTCACTGTGTGAATGTTATACCTCAATAAAAAGGTTAAAAGAAGAAGCAACTGCTTTTTTCAGTCCCCTTCCTCCTTCCTTTGAACTTTTCTTCTCTTTCTCCTTCTCACCATCCTGTTCTTTCTTTCTTATGTCCTTTTGGGAGATAGTTGATGGCACATCTAGGCACTGATGCCAATTCTACCCATAATCCTGCCTATCATATGTTCACATCCCCCTCAAGTGGAAAGTATAGAGGACAGTTTATTCAGGGAGTAGGATTTAAAAAGTTTGGGGTTGAAGGATGGTTCCTGGGAATGACCTGGGAATGAACGTTTTTTCCTCTTCCCTTGCACTTGGATTAGATATGTATCTTTGGGCCCTCACTTCCATTGTGGTCTTTTTCGAAGAGCTAATGACTTTGGAGTCAGGCAGATTTGCCTTTGAATCTCTGCTGCACCACTTAATAACTCTTTGACTCTGGGGGAATGACAAGTTCTGTGGTTCTCAGTTTTTTCATTCAGATCATGGATGTAATTATCCCTTCTCCCTGAGCTTGTTTTAAAAATTCAGTTATGGCAACTACACTTATCGTGGTGAGCACTGTGTAATGTATAGAATTGTCAGATCACCATGTTGTACATGTGAAACCAATGTAACATTGGATGTTGACTATACTTCAATTGAAATGCAATGAGATAATACAGGTAAAGCATTTTGCCTGCCACAGAGAAACCTCTGGATTTTGGAAGGCTCTCTGATTTCTCTATATGGTTGTGAACTTGGGCCCTTTGAATTCCTGGTGACATCTGGCCCTGCTCTGTTGGGACATTAAACCACCTTTCCTATTGTTACTACTACAACTACTAGAAGGAAGACTTATACCTGTAGTATGATTCTTAACCCTGTCCTTGGCCTCACATAGCCTCTTTCTTACTAAAGAACAACAGAGAGGGCTTTTTCATTGACCTCCACAACATTCCTGGGTGGTTGATTTGAGAAAGCTAGTTGTTGCTATCCTGTTACAGAAGTGAAGACAAGAGAGATGTCTTCACTTTGCCAAGATCCTATATAGTTAGCGATAGGTCTAGCATGGACAAGTCTTCTGTATCTTGCCTTGTTGGGGGCATGATAAGACATTGCAGACACCAAAGTAATTAAAAATAGAGTTAGGACTTTTTTCTCTACCCCAGACTCTGCCAGACTCCACCAACTCATTCCTACCACATGACCATGAAAGTCAACTATAACACACATACCTATTTATTTCCCTCCTAGCTGACCCATTTTAGACAGCTTTGTATGCTAGTTATGCTAGTTAGCTGATCTTCAAGTTGTCTCTTTTTAGGGAAGGTTCAGGGGAAAGAGAATGGATGTTTGTTGAATGACTTCTCTGTGTCAAGCATGGAGCTAGTTGTTTTATAGGGGGTCTAGACAATCCTGTGAGAGAAGTACTACTATTGGATTTTGGAGACGGGGAAACTTGATTTTGGAAAAGAGAATTATTTCCTAGATAGTCACTCAGCTAATATGTGGCAAAGGCAGTATTCCTTATCATCATCCATCGATTTGATTTCTTTTTGCTTTATATTTGAATAAAGAGCATGTGACAAATAGACCAGCCTTTCTCTTGTCTCAGCCCCACTGCAGTCACCACCAGTCAAGATGTCTGCCTGAAACCAAAACCATTCAGCTTAACCATAGAAACAAACCACACATTGATGGCCCATAATTTCCAGCCAAAGCTTTGGCCAGACATTCATCTACATATTCATCCCATAATTTATTCCTTCAACAAATTTTTATTGAGCAGTGACCTATACTAGACCTCCTGTAAGTGTGACAGTTAACCCCTGAGTGGAGTGGAATCATTTCTCTTCCACAAATGAAGCATGGCCCTTATAGGGACCTGTGTTAGCAGTGAGCAGGTTTTGGGTAAGTGGGGATAGAGTCTCAGAAAGAAGAAAAGAGATATTGTGTCAGATCCATGGGATTCAGGGAAACTTATTAACCCCAAGAGGATTCCTGGTTCTCAGCCTCAGGCAAACGCATTTTGGATGGCTTCCCTGGCGGTGGGGTTCTGAAGGGTCTGAGACTCAGATGATCCCCTTTAAGGTCCCTCCCCTCCCATTCCCTGTACTCCTGGCTCTCAAATGGTCATGCTTGTATCTGTATCCAAAACCTACTTTTTAGCATCTGTATATTTCCTCCTATGCTGTAAGGATATCTTCTTCACTTGGCATGGTCAGATTTGAAACTGGAAGTCCTCCCCACTGTAGAGGGGCTGTCAGGATATACAGTGTATCTGGGAGAAAGAATGAGTTGGGTCTCCTTCCCCTGGAAAAGCAAACCAAAATGAGTATAGAAATCTATCACTATGACCAAGGTTTGGATGAAAGATGAACTATGCCTGGCACAGAAGTGTCCCTTAATATGTGTTTTCTATATTTAGTCTTAAGCACAGTTTTATGACTCTGTTCAACTCTGTACTTCCTTCTCAGAAGTACACAATGTTTCCTAAACCACTGATAAGAAGTTAAGGAAATGGGATGCTTGGTTAGCTTAGTCCCTCAAGCGTCTGCATTCGGCTTGCTCGGGCCATGATCCCAGGGCACTGCCCAGCGGGGAGCCTGCTTCTCCCTCTCCCTCTGCTGTTCCCCCTGCTTGTGCGCTCTCTCTCTCTCTCTCTTTCTCTCTGTCAAATAAGTAAATGAAATCTTTTTAAAAAAGAAGTTAAGGAATCGCCCCACATTTAGTCTCAAAACTTTATGTACCATTATGTACCAAAATTCTTAAAGGCAGATTACTTTTTTTCTAGCCTTGTGAATAGTTATTATTTGTTGATCATGCAGTAGCAATAATGTTCTCTGTAGAAATTTATGAAAATACAGAAATATATATGCCAAAGGAAATCACTCTTGACATTTTGGCATATTGTCTCCAGTTTTTAAAAAACAAATCTTCCTTCCCTCCCCCCAGCTTTACTGAGATAATGTTGTGTAAATTTAAGGTATATAAGTTTAAGGTCTTGATTTGATATGTTCACATATTGCAAAATGACCCTTGAGACCACCTCAGAGAGCATTTTACCTGAGAGTCTTCTTAGAAAACATCAGAATGAGGAGAGTGGAACAGAGGGTAGGAAGGGAACTAACATTTTCTGAATGGCTACTACGCGCCTGGTGCTGTGCCAAATGTTTCCCCCAGGGTTTCTCATTTAATGTTCTCAACATTATTGTAAGAGTCATAACCCTAACTTTTTATTGAAAATGAAGCTGAGGGCGCCTGGGTGGCTCATTCCGTTAAGCCTCTGACTCTTGGTTTTGCTCAGGTCATGATCTCAGGGTTGTGAGATCAAGCCCTGCATTGGGCTGCGTTCTGGGCATGGAGCCTGCTTAAGATTCTTTCCCTCTCTCTCTGCCCCCCCACATGCTCTCTCTCTCTCTCTCTCTCTAAAAAAAAAAAATTAAGCCGAGCCTCACACTGGTCCCTAAATTTTTAAAGTTCACACAACTCTTAAGAGGCAGAACCTGTGTACAAACCCCCAGAGTGCCTGGCTCCAAGCCCCTGATTCCCCCATTCCGCCATGAGGCTAAAGTTGCTGAAGGGTTCAGGGAACAAGGCAACCTACCATTTCCTTCATCTTGGCAAATCCCACCAAGCCAGGGGATTTATTTTAAACTGTAACCTGTGAGAGCTACTTGGCAGGCCCAGGCTGAAAGTTTGCAGCCACAACAATCATGGCCTAAGGGGGTCTCCAATAACAGCTGATGCCAGTGGTTTTCAGAGTGTGATTCCTGCATCAGCAGCCTGACCTGGAACTTGATAGAAATGCAAAGTCTCAGGTCCCTCCTAGACTGACTGAATCGGAAACTCTGGGCCTGGATCTGTGTTTTAACATGCTCCGCAGGTGGTTCTGATGCACAGAACCATTGGCTAATATAGGCATCCTGTTATTCACCCATTCGCTTCTTTCTGCATTCATTCATCCAACCTAAAGGAGGTTACTAAACCAGAGACAATCTTAGCTGTAAGCCTGGTGCAGCTCTGTGTCTTCCCCTCCCAAACTGGTATGGAAACACATCGCAAATTCACTTACAGATCAAGGTTCTCTCTCCTGGGAGAGAATTCCTAAGTTGTCAGCAAAAAGGAAGATTTCTCCAAGACAGGCCTCCGGGGCTGTTGCAAGAGCAGATTGCATCTGATGAAATGACATTCCACTCACTGCACCTGACACCTAGCTGGGAGTGTCACAAGGTCCATTTCACAACCTGCTCTCACAGTGACCCAAATCCGGTCTTGTGAATGCAGGGCAGTCATGTGGGTAGGGTCACCAGGTTAGCTGGGTCCATGAGCCCATGCAGAGGGTTAGCCTGTGCTCGGAGCTTGTCTGTGGAAGGTGTCCTCCCCCCTGGCCACGATCTGCTCAGAGCCACAGAACGCACCTCCCACCAACTGTCAGCCACCAGCTGCTGAAAAGAGAATGTTAGCCTTCTAAAAAAAGAGATAGGTCCTGAGACAGCATCTGAGAATCGCTGTGATTTATTCAGTAATTATTTTAGAACCATTTACCCATACTGGACTATGAGGTGTTGGAATAGGTACTATCAGGAGTCCTAGTCCATGGGTTGTCATTGGAATAGCCCTACCTTCCTAATGACAGGACTTTTTTTTGCGGCTGACGTCATTGTATCTGGCTCCGCTCTCCCTCAGGTTGAATTTCCTTTTGCATGAGACCCCTCTACCCCCACTATGACCTGAAAGCGTCTTATGGCAAACCTCCCCACCAATTCTTCAGATGTGCCTTGTCTCAAGCAGTGGACATAGCTTGAATCCTTTGCTGGAGTTTCCTGAGCCTCTACTGTGAGTAGACTTTGATTGGGTCCATTTCATCACTAACAACCCCCAACAGTGGCAGCAACCAGCCTGCTTGGTCCTGACTGCAGGGGGCCTGCCTAAAGTTTGTGCAACTCAGGGATGGAAGAAGGCATAGGTTCTAAGAATTCACAGGATCTGGTTTAAACCTGACCATAAGGCAGGTTTACCTAAGGTACGTGAAGGACAGAAGAGAGCCAAGTTACGTTAAATGGGCAATTGCAGGTTTGTGTCCCTGGCAATTGAGGGGGGCAAGAGGAGACCACGGGTGCTGCACAGTTGAGGGATACACCGTTCTGAAAGCTTCCAAGCTTGTTTGTAGGAGGTGGGGGTGGAGCTGGGGGTGGGGCAGAGCTGGAGTTATGATCAATCAGCGCAGTTGCTTCTGTGTCCCAGGCTTCATGCTTGGGGTTATTTGATTCTGAAATCCTGATATTGGGGCAAATCAGGGTTACCCAGGTGGTAGTGGAGGCCCTGAGAAGCAGAACCACAGCTATTACAATCCGTTAGACCTGACTCCATTTTAGAATGAAATGCATAGTGCTTAGCCATCAGACAGGTCTAGGTCAGCATCCTTCTTCAATCTTTTAATTGATCTGTGACTTTGGGCATGAAACCCTGTTTGAGTTGGCTTCCTCACCTGAGATGTAGAGGTATTAATAATGTTGCTGTATGATATTGTTACAATTTGTAATTTGCTACATGTAGCAAGCCGGGACATTAGCCGTCACTTCCGAAGTAAATTCTGAATTCACCTAATAACATTCATCAACTTGCCATAGATCCATTTGTATGGCAGCTGTCATTTTTGTGTCAGTGCTGGTATCCCCCCAAATTTCCAGGTGTCTGTTTGGATACGTTTCCTATGTCCTATCTACCTGAATTTAGAGGGATAAGGGAGGGACCAGGAAGGAAAGGCGGGCATGACTTTGCAGACAGAAAAAAGAGGATCAACACAGGGCAGGAGCAAGGCAGGGACACCTCCAGATCCCACTGAGACCTTGGATCCCTTACTGCATGGAGGAGGAGACGGCTTGGAGGCCAGTAGGACAGTGACCACAGTCCAGCTCTCCCCTTCTCTGGCCGTACACAGTTGCAATACACCTTGGTGTCCAGCTTTCCTTTTACTATAGCAAAAAACCTCTGCTAAGGTTCTAAATTATATCCACAGAAAGCAGCAATGGAGGAATGTTCTGTAGATCACCCCACCTTCCCAAGATTTTAGTATCTGCACCATTATCAATAAAGGCTGATCATGCCTTGCATGTGAGTGCATGTTTATGATCAGGTTCTATTTCATCCAGCCCAAATCTGTGATTGTCAGCAAAAAGGGGCTTTCTTCCAGGTGGGCCTACTAAGTCTCCTACACTACAATGAGAGACCAGAGAGATCTCTACATTATGGGCATTTTTTGTCATATTCCTTTTTTTAGTTGTTTTTTTTTAAGATTTTACTTAATTATTAGAGAGAGAGAGAGAGAGAGAGAGAGAGAACAGAGGGAGAGGGAAAGAAAGAAGCAGACTGCCCCTGAGCAGAGAGCCCAATGTGGGGCTCGATCCCAGAGCTCTGGGATCACAACCCCAGCTGAAGGCAGACACTTCACTGACAGCCACCCAGTCACCCCTTTTAAAAATATTTTATTTATTTATTTGAGAGAGAGAGAGAGAGAGAGTGAGTGAGAGACAGTGAGCACAAGCAGGAGGAGGAGCAGGGAGTGAGGGAGATGCAGACTCCTAGCTGAGCAGGGAGCCTGACACAGGGCTCGATCCCAGGACCCCAGGATCATGACCTGAGCCAAAGGCAGACGCTTAACCAACTGAGCCACCCAGGTGCCCCTTCTGTTATATTCCTGACAGCCATTTCCCCAAAGGCCTCAGCACAGAGAAAACCCAATTCAATGCTCAGGATGGGAGGCAGGGTTGTATCTGGACTTCTGCTGGGAGCCTGGCTCAGGGTTTACATGGGAGAAAGGTTGCAGACTCCTGAATATGCTGCCCTTTGACTATGAAGCAAATGGCCTCCTGTGATCATGGATGAGGTACCATGACCCTGCTTCCTGGCAACCACCTGCATGAGAATGTGTGTGCTCACCCAGAGACTGAGTGAGGAGTCACCTCCATTCATTCATGACCGCATACCGAGTGGCTGGTGTGTTTCAGGCAGGGTGACAATGCTGATGTTAACAATGAGGTTGCTTTGTCTGACTGTATTAGTTTCCTGAGGCTGCTGTAACAAGTTGTCATCAACTTGGTGGCTCGGAACAGAAACTTCTCACTTCATTCTTACCTAATTCTGGAGGCCAAACACTCAACATCAGATTCACTGAGCTAGAACTAAGGTGTTAGCAGGGTTATACCCAATCCAGAGGCTCTATGGAGGAATCTATTTTTTGCTTCTCTCAGCTTCTGGTGGCTGTCAGCATTGCTTGACTTGTGGTCAGGTTACCCTAATTTCTGTTTCTGTGGTTACACTGTGTCCTCTCCTTCCTCCTCTTCTTCTTCTTCTTCTTTTTTTTGGCAAAAATGTAACTTTATTTCTCTATAACTAAACTCAATATATCTCACAACTACAACCCCACCATCCCAAACCTTTTTAATGAGAGTTGAAAGCTAAATTTGCCGATTCAGGATAACCCAGTTACTTCTGGGTTAGAACTTAGTTTCTTTAGGATGAGCATGCTGACGAATTCCAGATTCTCTCTGCCCTCTTCCTAGTCCTGTCTTTTTCCCAGGGAGTAACCTCAACAGGAATTAGAAGATTCACATGAACATCAGGACATACCCTGTATTTGTCCCCCTTCTATTTGGTCTTTGGTTTTTTTTGTTTTTGTTTTTTTCCGTTTTGTTTTCTTTGTCCTCTTCTTCTGTATGCAAATCTCCCTCTGCCTTCCTGCCTCTTATAAATTCATTTGTAATGGCATTTAGGACTTCTCCAGATAATCCAGGACCATCTCCCCATGTCAAAATCCTTAATTTAATTATATATGCAAATTCTTATTTTATAAATAAGGTAACATTTGCAGGTTCTGGGGATTGGGATGTGGACATATCTTGGGGAGCCATTATTAGACTACCTCACTGACCAGTGCCTCTTGACTGGATATCTAGAAGTCATTGAGAGGACAATCTCCCAGATGACCCACTTCTTTCCTTTCCCACATCAAGGGAACTGTCCACACAGTGGGGAGGGCTCATCAGAGAAAGCAACCCATCCATATTCCCAGTATTCTACCTCTGTAAAGGCTTCCCAGACTTCCCTTTACCTCTGCCATTCTCTTCTGAGCAACTGAGCAACTGAGTAACTGAGCAAAGACACTTTTCTTGACCAAACTTTGGTCAAACTCCACTGAGCCCTCTTCTGAACTAGGCCATGACCTTGGCTTCCTGCTCTGGCCTGTCTTTAGCAAGAATCCCCCTCACCTTGATGTCTCCTCTTAATAATTTTCCATCCCCTGATCCCATCACTCTACTCACTGGCTGTAAATCTCTAGCTGTCTTTGCTGTATTTGAAGTTGAGTTCAATCTCTCCCCCCTACTGTAGTAGTGTTGAATGTTGTTTTAACATATGTCAGAATAATTTCTCTTTAATAGTTCATAGTTGCCCAGATTGGTTTTCCTGAAGCTGGATATAATCTTATCACCTAGACACTCTCAGAAACATTCTACTGCCTATCAACAGAAGAACACACTGCTTGTCCTGGCTGTCACCTCCCACATCCCCCATCCCCTAAGGTCTGGGAATAACATTGTTGTCAGAAAGTTGTAAGTAAAATGTAAGTGTTATGTATGTACACAGCTTTATTTAAGATTAAATTTAGGAGTCAGGTTTCTAAAAAATAAGACATGATGTATATTAAACACAATAAATAAAATCTTGAATAAGTGGAAGGCAACAAAATAGAGCATTTGTATGTCGTTATTACTTGAAATAATACCATCATTCTTGACATTCTTAAAGATTTTATTTATTTTATTTGACACAGAGAGAGAGATTACAAGTAGGCAGAGAGGCAGGCAGAAAGACAGGGAGAGGAGGAAGCAGGCTCCCTGCCGAGCAGAGAGCCTGATGCGGGCCTCGATCCCAGGACGTTGAGATCATGACCTGAGCCAAAATCAGAGGCTTTAACCCACTGAGCCACCCAGGCGCCCCATTCTTGACATTCTTATACCAAAGTATCCCCACTCCTGTCCCAGACGACAACTATTTAGCTAGGCTGGATTTTCTGACATTATTTATAGAGTCCTGAGCTGGCATTCAATGATCCTCACCCCATGGATTCGGAGTACATTTCTAGTCCTTTCTCCCAAGCCGTCTGTGCTCTTGGAAAACTGCACCATTTTCTGTTCCTTGAAGGGGTTCCTGCATTTTCCACACCCGTTTAGCATGCTGGCATTCAACTTTCACAGGGCTTGGCCCTCACAGATGATGTCATAATGACATGATGTTATTACATGATCTGATCAATCCCACAAGGAGCATTGTTATCCTCATTTAAATAATGAATGAATGTAGAGGGGGGAGGAGCAGAGGGAGAGGGAGAGAGAGAATCTTAAGCAGGCTCCCATGCCCAGTGCGGAGCCCAGTGAGGGGCTTGATCTCACAACCCTGAGATCAGACCTGAGCTGAAATCAAATGTTGGATGCTTAACTGAGACACCCAACTGTGCCATTATCCCCATTTTAGAAAAGAAATCAAGTCTCAAAGAGGGAGAAAACCAGCAGAAGCCGGTTTCTGGAGATGAGAGAGGAATGGAAGAAATTAAGTTATTCTGGGTTCAAAAACAAAATGAACATAAATCTTTGGTTTATATAAGTTATATAAATAGTATTTATTATTATGAAGTTCCATTAGCAGCAGTGGCAGGAATGTTCTTTCCTTCTAGCTCTATTTTTAGACCCCCTGCCTTAAGTCTTATCTATTTTGTGGAGGAAGAGTGTTGAGGAGGGAGAAGAGGAGAGGCAGGCCTGGGGAGGGTGGGTCTATACTTGGGCTGGAGCTACCAAATAGAGGGTAGTTAAAGTAAGCCACCTTTCCGCATGCAGAGTTCCTTGCCTGACACAGAATAGGTGCTCAATACAGGTTTATTTCCAGTTGACAGTGGCTTAATTGTTTGTGGATTGTGATGACGTGCTTGTGATTTGTTCTAGAAGCTCTCATTGCAGAATGTATCAAGGACAAATCATTTACCCACTGTTATAGCACTGTCTTCAAATTTATAGAAGGAAATGTGAATTGGATAGGAAAATTTGCTACATATGATGTTGGATTTTCTATTCATTACCAATTTAGTATTTTTCAATTATAGCAGTTTACTTTTTGTTCGTTAGAAAAAAATTTTATTCTATGCAGAATATACTGCAAATGTTTTACCTCCTCTTGGAAACCAGTTTTTACTCTCTAGACACCTTGATTTCTTATATCTTGGTTATTTTTAAGCAGATTTTCAGTCCTCTTTGGTTCATCTCTTATAGTTTCCAATGTGCTAATTTTGCCCATTTGATTTTACCCCTAAACAAATGCTATAGCTGCCACAAAAGCTGATTGAGTAATACATTAAGAAGATTAGATATGGTGGCACCTGTGTGGCTCAGTTGGTTAAGTGTCCGACTCTTGACTTTGACTCAGGGTGTGATCACGGGGTCGTGGGATTGAGACCCATGTCTGGCTCTATGCACTCAGTGGGGAATCTGCTTGAGATTCTCTCTCTCCCTTTCTCTTGGTCTCTACCCCTGCCAGCACATTCTAAATAAATAAATAAATAAATAAATAAATAAATAAATAAATAAATAAAATCTTCAAAAAAAAGAACAGATTAGTGATGTCTCTTATGGAAAGATTTGTTAAGCTAAACTAGGAGACACAGAATAGCAACTTCATACATTGCTTCTAGTAATATATGTAAGTTTACTTCTTTGAGGGGAACAAATTATTTGAAAAGTGTCTTATTAGTTACCCACTGTTGCATAATTATTCCCCCCACAAATTTAGCAGTTTAAAATAATAAACATTTATTATCTCATATGCTTCTGAAGGTCAGCTAGGAGTGGCTAAGTTGGGTGATTCTGGCTCTGGGTCTCTCATGAGGCTGCAATTAAGATATAGGACAGAATAAAAAAAATCTTTTAAAAAAACTGGGGGGGATGCGCCTGGGTGGCTCAGTCGGCTAAACATCCAACTCTTGATTTCAACTCAGGTCATGATCTCAGGGTCATAAGATTGAGTCCTGCATCAGGCTCCACGCTCAGCAGGGAGTCTGCTTGAGAGTCTCTCTCTCTCCCTCTCCCTCTGCCTCTACTCCCCTAGCATGCTCTCTCTCTTTCTCTCTAAAATTAAAAAAAAAATCTTTAAGATGTAGGTCAGGACTGCGGTCATTTGAAGGTTTGACTGGAGTTAAAGGACTCACTTTTACAATACCTTGAGGAGCTGTTTGCAAGATGACTCAGTTCCTCACCATGTACATATCTTCATAGGACTGGCTGAATGTCCTCATGACATAGCTACTGGCTTCCTCTAGAGTGAATGGTCTGAAAGTCATTGTGACCTAGTCATACACTACCACTTACAGCATATTCTTTTAGTTGGAAGCAAGTCATTTTCGAGGTTGTCATGGTCTTTTTTTTCCTCATAGTGGAAGCAACAACAACAAAAGTCTGATACAGTTGCTCGGGGTGTTTATAGAGCAGGGTGGGAAGTGGCCAGGGGCTGTCAGAGAACAATCAGATGATGAAACAAATGCAAAGTGGAGAAGCTTTAATGGTGGTGGCCCTGGATTGGGAAAGGCTGGGAGCTTGGCTGTCCTCCTGCCAGGTACTCAGTATCTACTCTTTCCTGTCTGTCTGTGCTTATGTCCATGTTTTGACAGGTAAAGAATACCAGGCCAAAATATGCTTCCCAGATAGCATGGGTGAATACAATATGCACCTCTGATAGTAACCTAGAGAGTCCAGCAACTGAAAGGAATGTCAACAATTCATTCAAAAAGAACGTAATGGCTTTTCTTTCAATCCTAGTTCAATCAGAACCATTCATCGTACCACACAGAGATGGTATTGAATGTACATCGATGTGCAAAATAGTGCTTATTTTTCTTTTTGCTCTTAAATTTCCAAAAGGTATCCATGGGATGGTTGTTTTTTTTTTTAAAGATTTTATTTACTTGAGAGAGAGAGAGAAAGCAGGGAGAGGTTCAGAGGGAGATTGAGAAGCAGGCTCCCCCACTGAGCAGAGAGCCTGATGTGGGGTTTGACCGCAGGACCCCAGGATCATGACCTGAGCTGAAGGCAGACACTTAACTGACTGAGCTACCCAGGTGCCCCTGGGTTGTTTGTTTAATTTGGAGAGTTGTAGCCAGACATTGGATGAAACTAGAAAGAATTCAGGACCAAATCCAGTTTATAGGTAGATTTTAAAAAAGCAAACCTTAAAGACAATGAATAGGGCTAGAATTTAAGACCTACAAGGGTATGCTATAGTTTTCTATTTAATATAATTTTTTTCTCAATACTCACCCCATTTTTTAAAGATTTTATTTATTTATTTGTCAGAGAGAGAGCACAAGCAGGGGGAGCAGCAGGCAGAGTGAAAACCAGGCTCCCCTCTGAGCAAGAAGCCTGATGTGGGACTCCATCCCAGAACCCTGGGATCATGACCCAAGCCGAAGGCAGCCGCTTAACCGCTTAACCACTTAACTGACTGATCACCCAGGTGTCCCTCACCCCCATTTCTATCAAAGATCATCACAATAAGAATAATTAATTTGCAAAATAATCCTAGTTTCATTAAACTTGGCCTGATTATTTACATAAGTGCAAGAACAGCGATTGACCATGTAAACTCTTTTTAAGGTCGCTTTGCTGAAACTTTTCAAAAGTATCTCAGATTGGACTTTTAAAAGCCTCTCAAGGCAAAGAAGCCGAGCCAAGGAATAGCCATCAGACTTTGCATGAAATATCTCTGGGTTCAGGTGAATTCCTATTTTTTGAAGTCCTCCAAATATTCTGAGGTTCCTGGGCTTGCCAGGAACTGACCTTCCTTATTCATATTGTAAGACTGGGAACACTTAAAGATACCAGGTGGTTTTTCCAGGGGCTTTATTTGCTCTATAAGGTTCCAGGTGGCTTTTCCAAGGGACTTAATTTCTCCATGAAGTCAACCTTAGTTCCTAAAATCTGTCTGATTATATCTAATTCTATGCATATTCTCAAAAATGACATTCCAGCCAAATATATATATTTATGTAAATTTTTATATAAATTATATATATCCAATATTTTTAATTTTGTCCTATTTCAAAGGACAACAGATTCTTATTGAACTTATGCAACTAACTAAATTGCCAAAAAAATAAGAATACTCACTAAGAGTTTCCAAATTCTAGAAGGATCAAGAAGAGAGAAAAAGTGATTGTTTCATCTTGTTCACAAAAGTATACTTAACCAAATTGCTGTAAGTTATAGATAGCTTAAGAGAAAAGAGAAAAAGTTTCCTTAGGATCTCAAAACAAAAATGAAAGAACCAGAAATGTTTCAAACAAAGAGTTACAAAAAACTATAATTATCCTCATCTGTTCATTAAGTCCCATGTATTTATAATTCAACTCTGGTTCTGCTTACTCTTGAGTTAAAAATTTTATGAATCTATCAACTTCTTAAGTAGTTCTAGAAATTCTTACTCAATCCACTGGTATCGTTCCAAGGTTATTCAAGTGATGCCATCACAGAGCATTCTTGCCGTAGCTGACTGAAAAGAATGCTTTCTGAGAAGAATCAAATGATCTTAGAGAAGAATTAACTGTGAATCATGAATGACTTAAAATAGCCATGGGTACAGATCTGGTGAGAGTGACTTTGATAAAGAAATTTAGTTATTTCTGTGAAATACATTTTAACATAAATAACTGGACAAAAAAGGTATCAATAAATTTCTGTGAACTTCACACAATTTCTGGAGCATCTATATTTGCAATATATATCCATTCACATATAAGCTAAGAAGATTTATCATCACTTATTTGACAAGGCTTCCCATGTAATTTAACATACCAAATAAATCTAATTGGGTTTAGTATCTTTCTTTTACAAGGTGAGAGATGAATTTTTTGAAAAATTCCAGGGACCTTCTGGGAAATCTCAAAATTAATTTGAGCTCAAAAGTACTCCATCTAGGGTGCCTGGGTGGCTCAGTGGGTTAAAGCCTCTACTTTTGGCTCAGGTCATGATCTCAGCGTCCTGGGATCCAGGCCCACATCGGGCTCTCTGCTCAACAGGGAGCCTGCTTCCTCCTCTCCCTGTCTCTCTGCCTGCCTCTCTGCCTACTTGTAATCTCTCTCTCTCTGTGTCAAATAAAATAAATAAAATCTTAAAAAAAAAAGTACTCCATCTAGGGCGCCTGGGTGGCTCAGTGGATTAAAGCCTCAGCCTTCGGCTCAGGTCATGATCTCAGGGTCCTGGGATAGAGCCCCGCATTGGGCTCCCTGCTCAGCGGGGAGCCTGCTTCCTCCTCTCTCTCTCTGCCTGCCTCTCTGCCTGCTTGTGATCTCTCTCTCTGTGTCAAATAAATAAATAAATAAATAAATAAATAAATAAATCTTAAAAAAAGTACTCCATCTAGAATTTTATTTGGGAAAGTTTTCAAAAATGTCAAAAGGTTTAGACACTTGGCTAAACAGGATCACAGATTGCTGTGAAACAGTACTTATCTATGCATTTAACCAAGGTGATAATTAAAAGATTTCAAAGACAAATACAGAAAGTTACTTAGCTGTTAAAAATCTTAGCTCTTAATATGAGAAATTCAGTTTTCTTAAGTAACCAAAGACCTGATAAAGACAACATGAAGCACAGGAAATTATTTTGATAAGACACAAAATCTTGGCAGATTAGCGTTAAAAGGTAAAGGAAAACCTTTATATGATTTCTTTTTAAAGAGAAGAGCAATAATCTAATAAAACTGTCATTTTTAATAGAAAACCAGATTCTAGTTTTGCTCCAATGTTCTTTGGGCATTGACTCAGATTTTATACTCAACCCTAGCAACTTGACCACACATAAAATTCCTTTTCCTCAAACTTCCTACAACTTATTTGTTAAATATCCATTCAGTTTTTTACAAGCATTTTTTTAAAGATTTTTTTTATTTGACACAGAGAGAGAGAGATCACAAGCAGGCAGAGAGGCAGGCAGAGAGAGAGGAGGAAGCAGGCTCCTGCCGAGCAAAGAGCCTGATGCGGGGCTTGATCCCAGGACCCTGAGATCACCACCCAAAGCCGAGGCAGAGGCTTTTACCCACTGAGCCACCCAGGCACCCCAATATCCATTCAGTTTTTATCCTACTCTTTCCTCTTTCTCATTCTGGAACAATCAGTCATTCTAATTTAGGACAAAATTACTTTTTTCCTTATAAAAACACATCCAACTTTCCTTGCACACAGAGTTTTTTTCCCTTTTCAATTTATTTTTTAAAATATACTTATTTATTTACTTTGGGGGGAGGGGCAAAGGGAGAGAGAGAGAGAGAGAGAGAGAGAGAGAATCCCAAGCAGAGCCGCTACTGAGAACAGGACCCAATGTGGGGCTCGATCCCACAACTCTGAGATCACAACCTGAGCTGAAATCAAGGTTCTGATGCTCAACTGGCTGAATCACCCAGGCGCCCCAAGTGTTTTCTTTATTCTTATTATTCCTAGTAGTTTCATGTACTTATATTGATTAAAATTTTTAAGCTTTAGTAACACCCTCCTTTTCTCTGGGAGGGAAAACTAGAAAATAAGCGATTGTAAACTGTCTGCCATTCTGTAGCAAATTTAAGAATACATCATTTCATTATTTCCAGAGCTATATCTTTTTCATAGTACAATTTCTCATGCTTATTAGGAGACTCAAATATATTTAGCTTCTTTAAACCATATAAAAACAAGACGTCAGGGCGCCTGGGTGGCTCAGTGGGTTAAGGCCTCTGCTTTCGGCCCAGGTCATGATCTCAGGGTCCTGGGATCGAGGCCCGCATCGGGCTCTCTGCTCAGCGGGGAGCCTGCTTCCTCCTCTCCCTGTCTCTCTGCCTGCCTCTCTGCCTACTTGTAATCTCTCTCTCTGTGTCAAATAAATAAATAAAATCTTTAAAAAAAAAACAAAAACAAAACAAAACAAAAAAACAATAAGACGTCAAAAGGGTGCCTGGGTGGCTCAATCAGTCTTGGTTTCAGCTCAGGTCATGATCTCATAGGTCCTGAGATCTAATCCTGTGTCTGCCTGTGCTCAGTGGGGAGTCTGCTTGAAAATTCTTTCCCTCTGCTCCTTCCCCCTCAAATAAATAAATAAACCTTAAGAAAACCAAGATGTCAAAAGTAAATAAATTTAATCTTATGTTCAGCAATTAATGTTTTAATATTTCATCTTACTTGGAAATGACCTAGATATTTAATGAATATCCATCATTTAGGTTTCAAGTTATCAAAAAGACTTTTGAAACTATTTTTAAACAGATATAAAGCATAATTATTGTTGAAAAGCTCATTTATAAACTCTTATCCCACTTACATCAATTTAATTTACTTGTTCTTAACAATTATGCTTGAACTGGTTGTGAAACTTTCATGAGACATTAAACAAAGTTAGCCATCATCTTCAGTTATTCTTCTTGTTGACAAATCAGACAAGTGTCAAAAATATCATAGAAGCAAATATCCTAAAAAGTTAAGCAGATGGTTCTTCCATTCTTCCCCCAACTCCCTTTTTTACTGACATGCTTGACATGTATCATGTGATTGATTTTTATTTTACAGTTTTTTCTTAGCTTGGATTTGTAGTTTTATAATTTTAAACATCTAGTGGAGATAACATAAACTTGTTTGATTAGTAAACCTAGGTAGAAAAACTTTTTATGTCTGCATCATATTTAATGCTGACGATTGTGATGACGTGTTTGTGATTTTACCAATAATTTTAAAACTAGCTTTATTTACCAATGATGATCCTAGGTCATGTGAACTTTAAAAACACAATTGATTAGTTTCTATTTTTCTGAGAGTTTTGGGAATACTTAATTTATTTAAGTGCTCATTTATCACTAAGCCAATTTGAATAGAAGTCCTTTAAGGGATTTTATAAATTATTTTGGTAATACCATCCAGAGGTAAAAAAAAATAACACTTATGGATAACAAACATGCATACACCCATAAATACATAGACACAAACAGAGGTCTTATATCTTTTACTCTAAAATTTTAACCATTAGTCAGTAAAACATAGTAATACAAACTCATTTGTTTATATAAAATAGTTACCTCTCATCTCCACTGTATATTTTTATTTAAATAGTGTTTCTGGGAAACAGGACAAGTTAAGATCACCTGTTTACTAATATTTTGAAGCAGACACGATTTTATTTTGCCCTTATATGTAATTTTATGGAGGCTGGTGATCGAATTTTAGGCAAGTGACTGAGGAGACATCTAGCAGTTGTCTGGATATGTCTCTATGCCATCTGAGGGGTAAAATATCTAGTTGTTTCCAAATAGTCTTTTTTTCCTCATTCAGCCTCAGGTAGTTACTTTTGGGAGTCCTTGAATTCCTTGGTGGACCTCAATAGAGGGTAAGGGGCCCACAGTTCAAGAGACTGTGGGGATCTAGGAGGCTGAAGTGGGAAAGTAATTCTGTCAGAGTGGACAGAGGGATGGAGGAGGTAAGAGTTTGAAAGGGTGAATAGCAAACGATTCAAGGGAACTAGAAGGAAGATCAAAAGAGAAAGACAATTATCATATGGTTTCACTCATATGTGGAACATAAGAAATAGCACAGAGGACCATAGGGGAAGGGAGGGAAAACTGAATGGGAAGGTATCAGAGAGGGAGACAAACCATGAGAGATTCTGGACTCTGGGAAACAAACTGAGGGTTACAGAAGGGAGGAGGGTAGGGGGATGTGGTGATGGGTATTAAGGAGAGCATGTGTGGTGATGAGCACTGGCTGTTAAACACAGCTAATGAATCATTGAACACTACATCAAAAACTAATGATGTCCTATATGTTGGCTAACTGAGCATTATAAAAAAATAATTTAAAAAAGTGAAATGAGGAAGGAGGAGCAGAAGAAATGGTAAGGTAAAGGTATTTTAGAGGAACCAATTTGTGGGAGATCTTAAGTTTCCCAAAGAAGCCTTTGAAGTTTCAAATTATCCTTAGTAAAGGCATGCCAATAAGAAAAGGAGACAAGAGTTGATGGAGCATATTGTCAGCAGGATTAAAATTTTCTTTTAATTTAAATTCAATTAGTTAACATATACTGTATAATTAGTTTCAGAGGTAGAATTTAGTGATTCGTCAGTTGCATATAACACCAGTTCATTACATCAAGTGCCCTCCTTAATGCCTACCACCCAGTTACTCCATCTCCCCCCACCAAACCTGTTTGTTTCCTATAGTTAAGAATCTCTTAAGGTTTGCCTCCCTCTCTGTTTTCAACTTATTTTATTTTTCCTTTCCTTCCCCATGTTCATCTGGTTTGATTCTTAAATTCCACATATGAGTGAGATCATATGGTATTGGTCTTTCTCAGACTGACTTATTTCGCTTAGCATAATACACTCTAGTTCCAACAACATCGTTGCACACGGCAAGATTTCATTCTTTTTTGATGGCTGAGTAATATTCCTGTGTGTGTGTGTGTGTGTGTGTGTGTGTGTGTGTGTGTATACCACTTCTTCTTTATCCATTCATCAGTTGATGGACATTTGGGCTCTTTCCGTAATTTAGCTATTGTTGATCATGCTGCTATAAACATCAGGATTCATGCATCCCTTCGAATCAGTATTTTTGTATTCTTTGGATAAATACTTGGTGGTACAATTTCTGGGTCACAGGATAGTTCTATTTTTAACTTTTTGAGGAACCTCCATACTGTTTTCCAGAGTGGCTGTGCCCGTTTGCATTCCCTCCAACAGTATAAGAGGATTTCCCTTTCTCCACATCCTCGCCAACATTTGTTGTTTCTTCACTTGTTAATCTTAGCCATTCTGACTGGAGTGAGGTGTTATCTCATTGTAGCTTTGATTTGTATTTCCCTGATGCCCAGTGATGTTGAGCACTTTTTCATATGTCTGTTGGTTATTTGTATGTCTTTTCTGGAACAGAACAGAGATGTCTGTTCATGTCTTCTGCCCATTTCTTGACTGGATTATTTGTTTTTTGGATGTTGAGTTTTATAAGCTCTTTATAGATTTTGGATACTAGCCCTTTATCTGATATGTCATTTGCAAATATCTTCTCCTATTCTGTAGGTTGCCTTTTAGTTTTGTTGACTGTTTCCTTTGCTGTGCAAAAGCTTTTTATCTTGATGAAGTCCCAATAGTTCATTTTTGCTATTGTTTCCCTTGCCTTTGGAGATGTGTCTAGCAAGAAGTTGCTGCAGCTAAGGTTGAAGATGTTGCTGCCTGTGTTCTCCTCAAGGATTTTGATGGATTCCTGTCTCACATTGAGGTCTTTCATTTTGAGTCTATTTTTGTGTATGGTGTAAGAAAACGGCCCAATTTCATTTTTCCATGTGTGGCTGTCCAGCTTTCCCAGCACCATTTATTGATGATACTATCCTTTTTCCATGGGATCTTCTTTCCTGCTTCGTTGAAGATGACTTGACCATAGAGTTGAGGGTTTATTTCTGGGTTCTCTATTCAAAACTTCCGTTTTTATGTTGCCTCTTCATGCAGGCTGCTGTTTCTTTAAGGGTAGAGACACAGCTGTCAGTGGCTCTCCTGGCTCAGTTTAGCTGATTTTTAAAGCCCCAGGCTCCTAGTCCCACTGGTTTTACAAACTCTTGGAACTCCACCCCTCTGGTTGGTATTTAAAGCCAAAGTTATGGGGATTAGTGTTCCCCCTGTGAGCTCCCTGGTGGGAGGGCCTCTTTCTCTGTCCTCTCTGTGCATGCAGCTTCTTCCCTCCTGCAGGCAGCCTCTCTCTGCCTTTCTGACCTTCCTAACCTTTCAGATGGAGCTTCTCTATATTTAGTTGTGGAGTTTGTTCTGTCAGTCTTCGGATCTCTCTCTGGTTTGTTGACTTGGATGTGGATGGTATCTAGTCGTAAGCATGGGATGGGGTGGGCTCAGGGTCCTCCTACTCTCCCATCTTCCCAAGATCTTGCAGTTATTATTTTTAATGATACTGAAATTGGCCATTGTGACTCTTTTCAAATTGGTTGCTGAATGCTTTTGACATGATCCCGATTATCTTTGATAGCTTTCTTGATTTCTGATATAATTCACACAACAACATGAATAAGTAATTAGAAAAATGTGTGACATGTTAACTGCAGGACTGTGACTCGACTGTCATTTAGCTATGCTTCATATAACAGGATGTAAAAACTACCCTTGCTTCCAATCTATGGAATGCAGTCAAAGCTTCCTTTTATTCAATATCCTACTGATTTCTGGCTTTACTGAAAAACAAGCAGCCAGCACACGATTTTGCTTCCTAAACAAAGCATTTATTTACACTGATCTGAATATATATTTTAGTATAATAATATAAGCTTGAATTTTTTTTTTTAAAGATTTTTTTATTTATTCATTTGACACACAGAGAGAGAGATTACAAGTAGGCAGAGAGGCAGGCAGAGAGAGAGGAGAGAGGAGGAAGCAGGCTCCCCGCTGAGCAGAGAGCCCGATGTGGGCCTCGATCCCAGGACCCTGGGATCATGACCTGAGCCGAAGGCAGCGGCTTTAACCCACTGAGCCACCCAGGCGCCCTATAAGCTTGAATTTAATCCTTTTAAAAAATGTGTTTCTGGAGCTACTAAGGAATTTACATTTTCAAAATGGTTGCTAATAACCATTCCTCTGTACAGTAGAAGATGAGATGTACCGGGATGTCTGATAAGACTTGGTATAAGGATGCCAGTCAGACTCAACTTCTGTCTTGCTGCGTCAGAGACCATGCTTTCCTTTTTCCCCCCCTTCTTTCCTGCAGTCTTTATTTTTATTTATTTATTTTTTTTTGTGAGCCACTCCAGTGGCTCTCCGCCTTTCTTTCATGTTAGCACATTTTCCCTAAAGGTTTGTCTTTTTTTGTTGCCTTTTGTTTTTGTCTTAGTTTCAACTTTTGCAGAAATGGGTTTGGCTACAACCTGTGGCTTTCTTGGGCTCTTTTTTTTTACTATTTATTCAGCTGAACTGACCTTCTTCTTAAAAAACTGGGTGGTGGCCTAGGGGTGCCTGGGTGGTTCGGTCAGTTAAGCGTCAAACTCTTGATTTCATCTCAAGTCATGATCTCAGGGTTGTGAGATCGAGCCCCCCATTGGGCTTCACAGTGGGCATAGAGCCTGCTTAGTATTCTTTTTCTTTCTCTCCCCCTGCCCCTCCCCACCTCTCTCTCTAAAAAAAATTCTTGATCGTGGTCTCATTGGGGAAGATGGGTGACTAGGTGGCTGTGGATCTTCACAAAGCTGGGCCACCTGGATGTTGCCACTCCCCACAGCTTGAATTCCAGATAGAAGTGGATTGAGAGTCCACTTGTTATCTTGATTTGATATAAAAGATATATTTACCTATCTATCATCTCCTATCTCTGTCATCTGTGTACTCATCCGTCCCTTTCTCCCCTTTTAGATAAATGGTAGCATACTATTTATACATCTCTCTACCTTGCTTTTTTCACCTTAGCAATATATCAGCAGATTACTCCATAGAAGTATATAGAGTACATATTCCTTATTCTTTTTAGAGCTGCATAATACTCCAACATATGAATATATTGCAGGTGATTCAAGAAGTCCCTTATTGATGGACATTTGTTTTTTTTTAACCATCTGCTATTACATACAAGACTGAAATGCAAAATTTAATGGATATGTCTTAATTTTTGTCAGTGTACTCTTGGAATAGATTTCTAAAAGTGGGATTATTTCCATCAAAGTATAAATACTTATGTAATTTTGCAGATTTGACCATTTCCCTTCCACTGGGTGGTACAATTTTATATTCTCACTGTCAAAGCATAAGAGTTCCTGTTCATAGCCTCACCAGAAGTCTATGTGATCAAACCTTTGAATTTTTGCCAATCTGATGAGAAATTGTATCTCATTTTACTTTTAATTTATATGCCTTTTATTATGAGTAAGGTTGAATATTTTTTCACATGTTTAAGAGTCATTATATATCTTTTTTGAGAATGATCTTGATAGTTTAAAAATTATATTCAATGTGTTTTCATCTAGCATAGTCTTTTTAAAAAATGCTCAAGTTTCATCTTTGGTCAGTAGAAGCCTCTTCAGGTTATCTCCTATTTCATTTTGCTATGACATCAGTATTTTAATTTTACCTCCCCCTTCACACACACACACACACCAGTAATCTTTGACAGCTTCTTTGCTGAATGATAAGACAAGATATCCTAGACTTATCTTGTACATTAAATACTCCAGAATTGGCATCAGCCATTTCTCCAAGCTGCTTGTAGTATAATAATTCCATCTATTTTTTAAAAAAGATTTTATTTACTTGA
This sequence comes from Ailurus styani, assembly GCA_002007465.1. Classification (NCBI taxonomy): domain Eukaryota; kingdom Metazoa; phylum Chordata; class Mammalia; order Carnivora; family Ailuridae; genus Ailurus; species Ailurus styani. The sequence continues at coordinate 819,124 of LNAC01000588.1, forward strand.
TGAAAGAGACAGCGAGAGAGGGAACAAAAGGAGGCAGAATGGGAGAGGGAGAAGCAGGTTTCCTGCTGAGCAGGGAGCCCAATGTAGGGCTCGATCCCAGGACCCTGGGATCATGACCTGAGCCAAAGGTAGACGCTTAACGACTGAGCCACCCAGGCACCCCAATTCCATCTATTTGTTTTTTAAAGATTTTATTTATTTATTTATTTGACACGGCAGGCAGGGGAGAAGCAGGCTCCCTGCTGAGCAGGGAGACTGACATGAGGTTCAGCCCCAGGACCCTGGGATCATGACCTGAGCTGAAGACAGACGCTTAACCGACTGAGCCACCCAGGGGGCCTAATAATTCCATCTATTAAGCCTCATATCCACTTGCATATTCGTAGCACACATCACTACCTGACATTATAGCGCATATGGTATTTCGTTGTTCACTGTGTTTCTTCTATATTCTAAGAATCTAGAATATAAGCTGCAAGGATGGCAAAGACTGTTTTGTTCACTAATATGTCTCAAACACCTAGAACAAAGCTTGATGCACAGAGGTGCTCAAAACCTGCTTCTTCGCATTTACCCGAGATTGCAGCCCTCTGCCTGAGGAGATGGGTGATCACCCACAGACTGAGCCCAGGAGTCACTATTATTTATTTATTAATTCATTCATTACAATGTACTGAGTGGCTGGTATATTACAGATGGTGTTCTAGGAGGGATGGCAATGTTTGCGTTAATTAGCCTTGAGGCTCAGATTAGCCAATGCTGACTGGACACTGATAAACTTCTAGCCACACTGATCAGTCAGGAATAATTCCCCTCCAATGTCAAACTTGTGCTAAACTACTAAGGCCCAGTAAGCACCTGGAATAAAAGGAAATGGTGGGAATATTTTTTTTCCCTCAGAACTCACATCCATTGATGAAGACATGGCACCAAAACTTTATACATTACGCAAATGTGTGCATGATTTACTTCTTGCCTACATTTTCAGAAGATGTCTATGATAACTATGTTCCATGTAGTTTATGTCAAAGTAATATTTTTTTTTTTTTTTTTTTTTTTTTTTTTTTTTTTTTTAAAGATTTTATTTATTTATTTGACTCAGAGAGAGAGATTACAAGTAGGCAGAGAGGCAGGCAGAGAGACAGGGAGAGGAGGAAGCAGGCTCCCTGCTGAGCAGAGAGCCCGATGCGGGCCTCGATCCCAGGACGCTGAGATCATGACCTGAGCCGAAAGCAGAGGCTTTAACCCACTGAGCCACCCAGGCGCCCTCAAAGTAATATTTTTAATGTGAGAGAGAAATTAAGGTAGGCCAGGACTAGTATTTATTGAAATGTTATTCTGTGCCAGACAATATAACATTTTCTCACTACGTTTTCTATTATAGTCCAGGAAATAGGAGAAGAAAACGTAAGGACAACAGAGCACATTTTTAAAAGAATTAATTTTTAGGACAGTCTCAGGACATTAAAAAAAGGGGATGGTGTGAGGATTTTTTTGTTCTTTTTCCAGCTCCAGGAGGTAATTCATCTTCCAATACAGGAGTATCAACAGATACCATTTGCAAAGTATTTCCCATTTATTCCTCACACCACTGTGGTGAAGTGGTGGAATTTTTCACACTCACTGAAGAGACTGAGGCTCCAAAAGGTGATAACATATAAAACTGTCAGTCATTTCTGGATTAGAGCCAAGGATTCTCAACTTTGCCCTTTATTGCCTGTAGGATGTGTAAAAGCTAATTGCTAGACTGCATCTGGTGAGGCCCAGGGATATGCACTTCTAGCAAGTTCCCAGGTAGTGCTGATGCTGCAGGTCCAAGGACCAGTTAGAGAACCACTGATGTGGCTAATAGAAAAATAAACAAAAACATCGTTTAGCCTTTCCAGAATACCTAGAGAATCACAGTGACCTGGAGGGCTAGTGGATGTATGTGGCTTGGTGTCAAAGGGGACACAGTGTACAGTGTACCCAGGCCCATTGTCTGGGCCATACACTCAGGCAGTGAGTGATACTATGTCACTTCCCTAAAGTATGAGGGGACCAGTCACTGGTCTATAAAATAGCTCATGTGGCGTTGTGATTTCATCCTGTCTTTCACCCTGGAAGGCCCTGTGTGTGAGCGACTGAGCATAATATATAAGATCTCCCTTGATCTTATATTTTTAAGATTTTATTTATTTATTTGACAGACAGAGACATCGAGAGAGGGAACACAAGCAGGGGGAGTGGGAGAGGAAGGAGCAGGCTTCCCACCCAGCAGGGAGCCTGATGTGGGGCTGGATCCCAGGACCCTGGGATCATGACCTGAGCCAAAGGCAGATGCCTAACAACTGAGCCACCCAGGTGCCCCAAGATCTCCCTTGATCTTAACAGCTATGAGAACTACTTGTTATTAAATCACTAATTCATATCAGGCTATAGGAAATTAGGAGAACTTAAATAAATTTGTAAATGCCTGCTTATTAGTCAAACCTAGAATCACGCTGAAGATTTCCTCATGTGTCTGGAAGCAGCCAGGGCTTTGATAAACTATTTTTGAAAAACGATTTTAACTATTTGAGAGAAAGAGAGGGAGGGAGTGAGCATGAGCGGGGTGAGAGGCAGGCTTTCCGGAGAGCCGGATGTGGGGCTCAGTCCCTGGACTCTGGGAACATGACCTGAGCTGGAGGCAGACGCTTAACGACTGAGCCACCCAGGTGCCCCTCAAGCTGCCAGGGCTTTGAATCCTCTAATCTTCTTGGGCGATGGATGCTGGCCAGGATATTGCCTTTTTTTTTAAATAGTGAGTTGTATTACTTTCAAGTTATAATATTACTGAAAAATTTAAAGTGCTGTATGGCAAATAAATCAGCAAAGCTTGTCTGAAATGGTTAGAGTAAATATTTGCAAATTATCTGGGGCTAATTGTCATGATATATGAAAACATTCCCAGTAATCCAAAGTCCTTAAAATGGCCCCAATGAGCCATGCCTCCTGGTGTTTATGCATGTGACTTATGCACAATCCCTATCACTGAGTGTGGGCTGAGTTAGCAAAGATAAGTAGTTAAAGCTGGAATTACTCTAAAGGTTTGCCCTTTGTGTCCAGAAGCCTCCAGGTCTGAGTGCTTGAATCCAACCCTGGGGGTTGGCGTTTGATACTTGCCAGGGTCTTGCTCAGTTTCTGTTAAATGGACTGTATTATGTACTATACATGACATAAATTTACAATTTCAATCTTTTTTAAAAAAAGATTTTATTTATTTATTCATGAGAGAGAGAGAGAGAGGCAGAAACAGAGGGAGAAGCACGCTCCCCACCGAGCAGGGAGCCTGATGCGGAACTCGATTCCAGGACCCTGATGCGGGACTCGATTCCAGGACCCCGGGATCATGACCCAAGCCAAAGGCAGATGCTTAACAATCTGAGCCACCCAGGCACCCTGAATCGTGTGTGTGTGTGTGTGTGTGTGTGTGTGTGTGTGTGTGTATGTACAGTTCAGTGGTATTAATACATCTATTTTTTTGTATAACCATCACCACCACCCATTCTCCGGAACTCATTTCTTGCTCCATATCCCTTATACAGTAATTTCCTATGCCACCATCCTCCCAGCCCCTGGCAACCACCATTCGACTTTCTTTCTCTGTGAATTTCACTATTAGAGGTATCTCATAAGTGGAATCATACAGTATTTGTTCTTTTGTGTCTGGCTTCTTTCACCCGGCATAATGTTTTCAAGGTTCATCCATATTATAGCATGCATCAGAATTTCATTTCTTTTTTAAGGCTGAATAGCATTTTATTTTGTGAATATGCCATATATTGTTTATACATTTATCCATCGATGGGCATTAGGATTGTTTTCATCTTTTGGCTATTGTTGTTAAAGAAAAACAGAGCTGGGGTACCTGGGTGGCTCAGTCAGTTAAGTGTCTGCCTTCAACTCAGGTCATGATCCCAGGGTCCTGGGATCGAGTCCCCCCCATCAGGCTCCCTGCTTGGTGGAGAGCCTGCTTCTCCCTCTCCCTCTGCCATTCCCCCTGTTTGTGCTCTCTCTCTCTCTGTCAAATAAATAAATAAAATCTTTAAAAAGAGAAAAAGAAAAACAGATCTGTAGTAGTTAAAGTGGTAACAACAGATTTTATTCAGGAACTGTTGTGATGGGGAAAGAGACTTCAGTGTAAACTGGGCTCAATTCTGAATACAGCTCTAAATCGTCCTTGGAAATTCATAGCCAAGGAGTGGGGTGGAGATCCGGGTGGAAAATAGAAGAGGAAACCTCAGGAGTATGGGAGGGATTCTGGTTAAAATGACCTGACCAGGATCCTTGCTGAGGGTAGGCTGGGTGATCAGACATCCAAGATGGTGATTCTTGCTGAATTGACTTAGTGGGATTTTTGCTAAAATTAGGCTATGCAAAGATGAACATGGAAGTCCAAAGGTTGAGAAGAGGGTTCAGAGGTGCATGATTAAAGTTTGGTCAAGGAGAGAGTCTTGTCAATTTGAATAATATTGCTATGAACATTGGTGCACGAATGTCTGAGTCCTTGCTTTCCATACCCTCACCAACACTTGTTATTTTCTGCTTTTTAAAAAAAACAATATCCATCCTAATGGATGTGATTATTTGTTTATTTAAAATAGGAAGGCAAAGTGGTTTCTTTTGTTTTTTGGGTTTTTTGGGCAACATTTTATTTTACTTTTCAAAAGATTTTATTTATTTACTTGAGAGAGAGAGCAAGATAGAGAGGAAGAGAGAGCGAGAGAGAGCAAGAGTAGGGTGAGGCCAGAGAGAGAAGCAGACTCCCCGCTGAGCAGGAAGCCTGATTCGGGGCTCAGTCCTGGGACTCGGGGATCATGACCTGAGCCCGAGGCAGACACTTAACCAACTGAGCCACCCAAGTGCCACTTATTATTTATTTTTAACATAAACGTTATTTTATAGTAATTTTAGATTTACAAAACTAACTTTAATTAATAATATTCAAAATTTAAAACACTGTGTATGGCAGGAAAAACTGTCAAAGTTATGTGAAAAGCAGAGATAATATTTGCAAAGTCTATAGGGTTCCTATTTGTGATATGTTAGACAGGTAGGTCCATGATGTCAACAGAAAATTCACATAACGGGCAATGTTTGTGCACAGTAAACACTAGCTAATGAAATGTTAGTGAAAATCAGAGATTTCCATATTTTAATGAAATAGGCAAATTGCAGAAGAATATGTGTAACATGATTACAGTTTGAAGACCGTGTGTATTTAGTATATTTTATGCAGTTGTATTTCTGTGTAACTACATCAATAAACTACATACAGAGAAGCATACCTGGAGAACATTCACCTCTCTGTTTTCAGTGAATATCTTTGGGTCAGGGAGTGAGGGTTAGGCAAATGGGGTGTACAGGATAATTGAATTTACACATATATGTTTTTGTCATGTTTAAAATTTTGTAATCAGGAAAATTTATCAAGATAAAATTGTAAAGAGCAAAAATACGTAACCCAAGTGACAAAATTTATGTACACATATATTGTGTTTTGGAAACGTGTTCACAATATACCAGTTTGTTGGGAAAATAAAGTAACTGATTTGACAGTGTATCTGTGAATGTATATTTCTATGTCTCAAACTTCTTCCTCCAGATAATAATACACTCATATATGCAGCTTTCCCTTCAGCTGAGGCAGGAGACAGATGTCTAGTTTTAGGGCCACAGAAAGTCCTATAGTCAAAGATTGTTTCCAGCGGGTGGTAAATTCTTTATTTTTTTTATTAACATATAATATATTATTTGCCCCGGGGGAACAGGTCTGTGAATCATCAGGCTTACACCTTTCACAGCACTCACCATAGCACATACCCTCCCCAATGTCCATAGCCCAGCCATCCTACTATCCCTTCCCTCCCCATCCCCCCAGCAACCCTCAGTTTGTTTCCTGAGATTAAGAGTCTCTTACGGTTTGTCTCCCTCCCAGGTCCCATCTTGTTTCATTTTTTTCCCTCCTTACCCGCCACGAACCCCTGCTCTGCCCCTCAAATTCCTCATATCAGAGAGATCATATGATAATTGTCTTTCTCTGATTGACTTATTTCGCTTAGCATGATACCCTCTAGTTCAGTGTATGGTAAATTCTAAGAAAACCTGGCTGAGGCCAAATGCAAGTCCGTCCCTTATTTCCTCCACCCCTTGCAAAGCCTCCGGTTCTGTTTTTCAGTACTGCAACTCTGATTCCGATCACCAGGTGGCATCTGTCCCCATTTTTTTCTCTTTTTAAATGAAAAGACATTAAAAAATATTTTATTATTGGAGTTTAGTTGACATACAATGTTATATTAGTTTCAGGCATACAACATAGTGATTCCACAATTCTCTAAATTATGCATGCTCGCCATGATAAATGTAGTTACAGTCACCATACAGTGTTATCACAATATTATTGACTATATTCCCTATGCTGCCCTTTTCAGCCCCATTACCTTTTTATCTGATAATTATAAGTTTGTACCCTTAATAGTCTTCAGCTTTTTCACCCATCCCTTCAAGATGTAGTGTGTACACACGCACATGCACACACACACACACACGAATATTACTTAGCCACAAAAAGGCATTTTTAAAGAAACAAAATGTTTTTTAATTTTTAATTTATTTTTATTTATTTATTTATTTTAAAAGATTTTATTTATTTATTTGACAGAGAGAGAGAGATTACAAGTAGGTAGAGAGGCGGGCAGAGAGACAGGGAGAGGAGGAAGCAGGCTCCCTGCTGAGCAGAGAGCCCGATGCGGGCCTCGATCCCAGGACGCTGAGATCATGACCTGAGCCGAAAGCAGAGGCTTTAACCCACTGAGCCACCCAGGCGCCCTTTAATTTATTTTTAAAAAGATGTTATTCATTTATTTGTCAGAGAGAAAGAGAGAGGGAGTGCACAAGCAGAAGGAGAAGCAGGCCTCCTGCTGAGTAGGGGACTCCATCCCAGGACCCTGGGATCATGACCTGAGCCGAGGGCAGATGCCTAACCACCTCCCAGGCATCCCCAAAATGTTATCAGAAAAAATAAAAAAATCTTCTACCTGCCTCTTTCTAGGCTACTTTACACACAGACGCCCAGAACAGTTTCTTTGCAGCTGGCTTTGATATTACCACACAAACACCCTCAGAGGCAATCTGCTACCTACCAAGAGAACTGCAGACTCCTTTCCCCAGCTGGCATTCCCCACTTGGTGGATCCAGACTACATGTCCAGCCTTGTCTACCAAGTGGTTTGTGCTCTGAGCAACCTGAACCACGGGCTGCTCCCTCAAAGGACCCTTGTGTTTCCCGTGTGCCTCTGTAGCTGGGGTGGGGAGCAACTTGCCCCGAGCTTTCCCTTTACATGTGCATGGTGGCATTACATACTCAGATCGACTTTTTGAGGGGGGGATTGTTATCCACATATTAAAGATATAGAAACGCGAGGCCCAGAGAGGGTGAGAACAAGCCTTGTCTTTGGAAAAGATACCGGGGTTACAGAAGTAAGATATCCAGTTATAACCTAGTAGTGATAATGAACTGTATTATTTTGCTCCGTAACAAGAGGAATAGGTATGGTGCTCACCACTATTAAGTGCCTGCTATGTGTAATAGCTATGTGTGAATGTTAAAACATTCACAATTCCGCAACCAGAACACCCCAACCCTTTCTAGGATTTGCTGACATCTAGTGGTAGAGTCAAGGATAGCAAATTGTACCTATAAGTGAAAATAGGTCAAGATAGGATAAAAAGCATTTCCAGGTTACGTCCAGCCCAGGTTCTTACCCCGGCTTCGATATGCAAAACGCCCCAATGTTATCACATTGCTTCCCCTTTTGGATGATGAGCTTCTAAGGATCAGGATTTGACTGTGTTACAGCTGTTTCAAATGGTGTACATATATCATGAAATGGTGCATATATATGGTTACCATTTCATCAACTTTTCTTGATGAGAAGAGGAAAGGGAGATAAAAACCATTCCCTTGGGCGCCTGGGTGGCTCAATGGGTTAAAGCCTCTGCTTTCGGCTCAGGTCATGATCTCAGGGTCCTGGGATCGAGGCCCGCATCGGGCTCGCTGCTCAGCGGGGAGCCTGCTTCCCCCTCTCTCTCTCTGCCTGCCTCTCTGCCTCCTTGTGATCTCTCTCCCTCTGTGAAATAAATAAATAAAATCTTTAAAAAAAAACAAAAAAACAAAACCATTCCCTTGTGGTAAAGGGCTGAGGTACAGAACCAAAATCACTTGGTTTCTAAGGCAGTGATGTATTGAGGAAAAAGCACAGGCTTTTTGAATCACAGATGGGAGTGAGTCAAGGGATCGAAAATTTATTTAGGAGTGCTCTAAACCAGACAGAAGGAAAATGGGATTCTAAAAAAGAAAATCAAGCAGTACAAAAGAGGGGAAGAGAAAAGAGAAAAAGTAATATAGTATAGGCAGAACAAATAGAAAGCAAATAAGATGGTAGATTTATGCCCAAATATGCCAGTAATTACATCATGGGTTAACAGCCTAAGCATTCCAATTAAAAGACAAAACTTGTCCAAATGGATTAAAAAAAAAAACTACAGAGTGCTTAAAAAAGATCCGCCTTCAATATAAAGCCACTCTCCTCTTCTCTACCTCTACACAAATACTGAGAATTAGAATTCTAGTGAGAAAATATTATATTTCACTGTTGTTTGAATTTGCAGATTCTTGATCACCAGCAAGGTTAACTTTTTTTTTTTTTAAAGATTTTATTTATTTTTTTCACAGAGGGAGAGATCACAAGGAGGCAGAGAGGCAGGCAGAGAGAGAGGGGGAAGCAGGCTCCCTGCTGAGCAGAGAGCCCGATGCGGGCCTCGATCCCAGGACGCTGAGATCATGACCTGAGCCAAAAGCAGAGGCTTTAACCCACTGAGCCACCCAGGTGCCCGAGGTTAACTTTTTTTTAAAAGAGCACCTTTGAGGGGGCGCTTGGGTGGCTCAGTCGGTTAAACATCTGCCTTGGGCTCAGGTCATGGGCTCGAGCCCTGCATGGAACCCCGTATTGGCTCCCTGCAGGGAGCCTGCTCTTCCCTCTCCCTCTGCCTGCTGATCCCCCTGCTCGCTCACTCTCTCTCTCTCTCTCTCTCTCTCTCTCTCCAAATGAATAAATACAATCTTTAAAAAAAAGAGAGCCTTTGGAAATATAACAGACAGATAAGTGCACAAACTATACATGTACCCCTTGATAAATTTTTACAACATGGACATACCTGTGTGGCCAGAACCCAGATCAGGAAATAGAACATTAAGAGCACCCCAGAAGCCCCACTGGTGTCCCCCTCCGGTCACAAAACTCTCTCCCCCTACCAAGAGCAACCATTGTTCAGACTTCCAAAAACACATTAGTTTTGCCTGTTTTTGAATTTTATCTGTGCAGAGGACCACAGGGGAAGGGAGGGAATACTGAATGGGAAGAAATCAGAGAGAGAGAGACAAACCATGAGAGACTCTGGACTCTGGGAAACAAACTGAAAGTTGTGGAAAGGGAGGGGGTGAGGTGTTGGGGTAAGTGGGTGATGCATTAAGGAGGGCACGGGATGCGATGAGCACTGGGTGTTATATGCAACTGATGAATCATTGAACACTACATCAAAGACTAATGATGCACTACATGTTGGCTGACTGAACTTAATAAAAAAATAAATTAATTCAGGCAAGAAGTAAATAAATAATGGAATCATCCATTATGTGCTATTTCGTGTCTTCCTTCTTTCCTTCAATATTACGTTTGTGAGATCCATCCATGTGGTTACATTGCAGTTGCAGTTTATTCATATTATTGTTTTATAATATTTCATTGTAAAAATGTAATGGGAGACTTTTAGCAGATCCCTCTCGGTATTGGTAAAATTATAATAAAGACAAAAATCAGTAAGAATATATATTTGGATAACAATAACAGTAGCATAATCAACAAATGTAGAATGCTGTACTCTAAAATTGCAGAATACACTTTCTTTTTAGGTAAAAATGGAACATCTACAAAAGTTGATTATACGAAGGGCATAAAGCAAGTCTTGACAAGTGGTGAAGATCAAAATAACAGAATATGTTCTCTGACCGTTGTGAATTTAAGGTAGAAACTAATAAAAAATAAATTGGGAATTGCTATGTGTTTTGAAATTAAGAAGTACATTTTAAATAACCTATAGGCCAAAGAAGAAATAAAAATGGAGATTGGAAAATAATTTGAACTAAGCGTTAGTGAAATGATAACATATTAGAATTTGTGGGGTGCAAAATCTCAGCAGGCCTTTTCTTGGACGAGAAGCTGACAAGCTGATTTTAAAATTTCTACGGAGGGGCGCTTGGATAACCCAGTTGGTTAAGCATCTGCCTTTGGCTTAGGTCATGATCTTGGGGTCCTGGGATGGATTCCTGCCCCGCCCCCCAGCCCCTGTGTGTCTCCCTGTTCAGTGAGGAGTCTGCTTTCCCTCTCCCTCTGTCCCTCCCCCCACCTGCTCCTCTGTTGTTTTTCTAATAAATAAATAAAATCCTTACAAGAATTTTTAGGGAAAACAAAGGAACTAGAATAGCCAAAAGAATTTTGGAAAAGAACAAAAGTGGGGGGCTCACACTACCTGATTTTGAGACTATATAAAATATAGTCGTCAAAAGAGTATGGTTTCAGATAGAAAGGATAGACAGTGAAACAGAATAAAGAGTCCCAAAACATACCTACAAAAATGGCCAGTTGATTTTCAGGGAAGGAGCCAAGAATTTTCGGTGGAAAAAGAACAGTTGTTTCAACAAAGAATGCTGGCACAATTAGGCACCCACATGGAAAAAAATAAATCCCACCCTTTACACAAAAATCAACCCAAAATGTATCATCTAACTAAATGTAAGGGCCAAACTATAAAATGTCTAGAAAATATTATAGAAAATCTCTGTAATCTATGTCGAGCAAATTTTTTATCTTTAAAATACTTTTTATTAAAGTATAATAAATGCAGAGAAGTGTGAAATTCTTAAGCACACAGCTCAGTTAATTTTCTCAATTTGCAAATACTCATATAATAAGTAGAGCAAGACACAGAAGAATAACAGGATCCCAGAAGTTCTCCTGTGCCCTTCTTAATCTCATCCTGTGTCTCCTCCCCAAAGACAATCACTGCCTAACACCAAAGTTTAATTTTTCTTTCCTGATAGAGGAAAAAATTATACACAAATTTTATTTGAATGGAATTATATGATGTGTATTCTTTTGGGTCTAGCTTTGACCTACTCACAAGTCTGAGATTCATCTGTGTAATTGAATATAGGTGCAATATGTTTTCACTGCTGCAGAGTTGTCTCTTGTGTGAACAGACTACAGTTTATTTATCCATTCTACTGTTGATGGACAGATGGGTTACTACCAGGCTGAGGTTTTCAGGGATAGTTCTTGTACATTCATGTCTTTTAGTACACAGACATACCCCTTGTTGGATCATAGGGTCATGTATGTTATCATGTTATCATTAACATGTATGTTCAAATTCAGCAGATACTGCCAAAATGTTTCCATTTTTTTTGGGAAATTTGGATATTTTCTTCAATTAGCCAGCAAGCATTCTGGCTGCTTCACATTATTCAATGCTCACCATAGTAAGTGTAGTCACCATGAAATGTTATTACAACATTATTGACTATATTTCATATGCTGTACTTTTCATTCCCATGACTTATTTATTTTATAGCTGGAAATTTGTACCTCCTAATTCCCCTCATCTATTTCACCCATTCCTTGCCTACCCCACTTTCCCTCTGGCAACCACCAATTATTCTCTGTATTTAAGAGTTTGTTTTGTTTGTTTGCTTGCTTTGATTTTTAGATTCCACATATTAGTGAAACCATATGGTATTTGTATTTCTCTGCCTGATTTATTTCACTTAGCATAACACCCTCTAGGTCCATCCATGTTGCAAATGGTGAGATTTCATGCTTTTTAATGGTCAAGTAATATTCCATTGTGTGTATCCCACATTCCAAAATGTATGTGTATATATATATGTGTGTGTGTATACATATATACACACATACATTCCCAAATGCATACATATATGTGTGTATATATATATACATTCTAAAATGTGTGTGTATATATATGTATATGTATGTGTGTGTGTGTGTGTGTGTGTGTCTGTGTGTGTATCTCCAAATGTTGCTTCCACATCTTAGCTATTGTAAATAGTACTGCAATAAACATAGGGGTGCATATATCTTTTCAAATTAGTGTTTTCATTTTCTTTGGGTAAATAGCCAGTAGTGGAATTACTGGGTCATATGGTATTCTTATTTTTAATCTTTTCAGGAACCTCCATACTGTTTTCCACAGTCATTGCACCAATTTACATTCCTACCAACAGCTCACAGGTTAACCTTTTTTCTACATCCTTGCCAACGAGGATGTCTTTGTTATTTTTTGTCTTTAATTCTAACTATTCTGACTGGTGTGAAGCGATATCTCATTGTGGGTTTGATTTGCATTTCTGTGGTGATTAGTAATGCTGAACATCTTTCTGTGTGTCTGTGGGCCATCTGTATGTCTTCTTTGGAAAATGTCTATTCAGGCTGTCTGTTCATTTTTAAATTGTGGCTTTTTTGGTGTTGAGTTGTGTAAGCACTTTTTTTTTGGTAAAGTATGCTCCATGTCCAATGTGGGGCTTGAACTCATGAGTCTGAGATTGAGAGTTGCATGCTCTACCAGCTAAGCCAGCCCGGCACCTTTAGTTGTATAAGTTCCCTATATATTTTTGGATATTAACTCTGGATATATCATTTGCAAATACCTTTTCCCTTTCAGTAGGTTACCCTTTTGTTTTGATGATGGTTTCCTTTGTCTTGCAAAAGCTTTTTATTTTAGTATATTCCCAATAGTTTATTTTTGCTTTTGTTTCCCTTGCCTCAGGAGACATATCCATAAATATGTTGCTAAGGGCGATATCCAAGAGATTACTACTTACGTTTTCTTTTAGGAATTTTGTGGTTTTAGATCTTACATTTAGGTCTTTATTCCATTTTGAGGCAGGTTTTCTTGGTGAATGGTCTAAGAAAGTGGTCCAGTTTCATTCTTTGGCATGTTGTTGTCCAGTTTTCCGAACACCATTTATTGAAGCAAAAATTTTTGATAGGATAAAAAAGTACAAACCATAGCCAATAATTTATCAAAATTAAATTTTGTTTTATGGATTTATCAGAATTAAAACTACTGCTGTTTATAAGATGCTGTTAAGAAAATGAAAAACCAAATATCAGGTTAGGGTAAAATATTTGCAAACCAGCATAGCTAATATCATTTTGGACTTGTATCCAGAATATACAAAAAAACTTTCAAGTTCAATAATAAGATAACAAACAACTCAATTGAAAAACCTAGGCAAAAGATTAGAATAGCCACACCTATTAAACTGGCTTTTAAAAAATGACAAAACCAAGTGCAGGTGAGGATTGAAGTAACTGGAACATTCATATAATTCTGGTAGGAATGTAAAATAGTGCAGCCATCTTAGAAAACAGTTTTTAATAGCGTTAAACATATCCTTGCCATATCAACCAACAATCCCACTTCTAAGTATTTACCCAAGAAGTAAAAACATAACTCCTATACATAGCTGTCCAATTTTCTGAGAACCATTTATTGAAGAGACTGTCTTTTTCCCACTGGATATTTTTTCTTGCTTTGTTGAAGATTATTTGACCATAGAGTTGAAGGTTCATATCTGGGCACTCTGCTCTGTTCCATTGGTCTATGTGTCTGTTTTTGTGCCAGTACCATGCTGTCTTGGTGATCACAGCTTTGTAATAAAGCTTGAAATCAGACAATGTGATGCCCCCAGCTCTGTTTTTCTTCTTCAACATTTCCTTAGCGATTTGGGGTCTTTTCTGCTTCCATACAAATTTTAGGATTGTTTGTTCCAGCGCTTTGAAAGATGTCGATGGTATTTTGATCAGGATGGCACTGAAAGTATAGATTGCTCTGGGCAGCACAGACATTTTAACAATGTTTATTCTTCCGATACGTGAGCATGGAATGTTTTTCCGTCTTTTTGTGTCTTCGGGTATTTACACCAAAGATACAGATGTAATGAAAAGAAGGGACATATGTACTCCAATGTTCATAGAAGCAATGTTCACAATAGCCAAACTGTGGAAAGAGCTGAGAGGCCCTTTAACAGACGAATGGATAAAGAAGATGTGGTCCATATATACAGTGGACTATTACTCAGCCATCAGAAAGGATGAATACCCAACTTTTGTATCAACATGGACGGGTCTGGAGGAGATTATGCTGAGTGTAATAAGTCAAGCAGAGAAAGTCACTTGTCATATGGTTTCACTTACTTGTGGAACATAAGGAATAACATGGAGGACATTAGAAGAAGGAAAGGAAAAGTGAATTGGGGTAAATCGGAGGGGGAGAGGAACCATGAGAGACTGTAGACTCTGAGAAACAAAATGAGGATTTTAGAGCAGAGGGGATGGGGGAAATGGGTGAGCCTGGTGGAGGGTATTAAGGAGCGCATGTATTACATGGAGCACTGGACGTGGTGCATAAACAATGAATCTTGAACTCTGCATCAAAAACTAATGATGTATTTTATGGTGACTATCATAACACAATAAAAAAAACATAACTCCACACAAAGACTTGTATGAAAATATTTCTTGTAGCTTCATTGGTAAATGGCTCAAACTGGAAATAACCCAAATGTTCAGAAACTGGCAAATGGATGAACATATCATGCTACATACATACAGTGGAATACTGTTCAGCAACAGAAAGGATCAGACTATTAATACAAGTAAGAACATGGACAAGCTCAAAAGGCCTATGTTAAATGAAACTCAGACACTAAGAGTCTGATTCCATTTATTTGGCATTCTGAAAAAAGCAAAACTAGAGGTACAGAAATCAGATAAGTGGTTTCCAGAGGCTGAGGTTGGGGGTAGAAGATTGATTATAAAGGGTACAAAGGAGCTTTTTGGAATGAGGAAAATATTCCATTTCTTGATTATGGTGGTAATTACATGAATGCATACATTTGTCAAAACTCACAAAAATTTACATGTAAAAAAGAGAATTTTACTGCAATAAACCTAACCAAATCAAACAAACCAACCTGTGGTATTAAGAAAGGTTGGAAATAAACCATCGAAGCATCTATTTCAAGAAGCTGAAGAAAAAAACCAATCAAATTAAACTGGGTTAAGCTGGTGATGACATATTCCTCTTTTGTGAAGTCAAACTTCTCCCCTCACGACTAGCATCTGATGATTTAAACATATATAGATGATCCTTGCCTGAATCAATTATTTCTTTGGGGATCACAAAATGATAATTTTTGAATTGTATCGTTCTTCTCTGCTTATTAGTTAACCTTCTAATCTATAAGGAAGTATTTTACCTGATTAACTGGGCAATTTTATTACTTGAAATATAGTTCCTGCTAGAGAGGTAGGCAAATGCCCAATTCTTTTCCTTTAATGAAACAGATTGCTTCCAAGTCTTCTCTGCCTTGGTTTTGCTCAGTCTTAGTTCTGTTCAGTCTAATAGTTTTAGAAAATATAAGAAATTCGGTCCCAGTTCAAACTGTTGCTTTGTGTGTCATTTAAAAAATTAGTTTGATTGCATAGTGCTAAATTTATAAATTAACTTGAAGAAAAAGTACAGAAAAGCATGTATAAGATGACTTTTGTGTTTAATCTACATATTTTCATATAGATCCAAATATATATGGGAATTAAATATATGGTTATATAAAGTTATACTTCAAATCAGTGGAAGATGACAGATACCATATGATTTCACTTACATGTGGAACCTAAAAAACAAAACAAAGGAATAAACAAACAAAGGCAAAGCAGAAACAGATGCATAAATACAGAGAACAAACTGATGTGTTGCCATATGGGGGTTGGGGGGATGGGCAAAGTGGGTGAAGGATGTAGACTATACAAGCTTCCAGTTATGGAATGAATAAGTCACAGGGATGAAATGTACAGCATAGAGAATACAGTTACTGATATTGTAATAATGTTGTATGGCAACAGATGGTAGCTACAAGTGTGTTGAGCATAGCATAATATACAGACTTGTTGAATCACTGTTTTATATCTGAAACTAATGTAACACTGTGTGTAGACTCTGTGCCAATAAAAATACAAGTGGGAGAAGGGGAAACTCTTCAATACATACTTTTAGGAAGTTGGATAACTATTTGGTAAAAAATGACATCAGAGACTATCTCATGTCACTTATTAAATTCTAAATTGATTTTTAAAATGTATAATGGTATCATAACAGTATATGAGAGTAGTTTTCATAAGCTTCAGTTGGGGAAGAAAAAAATCCATAAATGAAAAGAGGCATTTGATACATCAAAATAAGGAATTTCAGTCTATGGGAAGACTGAATATCAAATATCAAAACAAGCTACAGACTGGAAGAAAATATTTGCAATGTACAAAACTGTGAAACAAGTGCTATACACACTAAATGCAGCTCTTCTGCAAAAGCAGTAAGATAAAGATAATACAACAGGAAAATATGAAAACGATGTGAACAGGCAATTTTTGGAGCTACAAATGACCGATAAACATGTGAATGGATGTGGAATCTCACTACTTAACAGAAAAGTGTAATCTACAACATTGGTATACCACTACTCAGTTTTCTGATGGGCAAAATTTTCAAAGATAATTTTGTGACACTGTTTGTTATTGTTAAAAATTAAAGAAAAGCTAAGTGTCTATCAGTAAAGGAATGGCTGGATAAACCATACTATAGCCACACTATGGAATACAATGTAAGAGTTAAGAAGATCCACATTTACTGACATGGAAAGAGCTCCAAGATATGTTGATGAGTGAAAACTATCAAGTTGTGAAATGTATGTACAATATGATGCCCCCTAACAATATTTCCATATGTACATATAAGTGTATGAAATTCACAGAAAAAGGTTTGGTATGTTATAGCCAAACTAATAAAATGACTCCATTGGATTTTCTTTTGATTGTTGATTTGTATGTCTTTATATATATATGTAGCATACAAGTCCTTTGTCAGATATATGTACTGCATATATATATTTTCTAAGTCTATGGCATGCCTATTCATTTTGTTACTAATATTTATAGATGAACAGAAAAATTAAAATTTAATAAATCTGATTTTCTCTTTTTTTAAAGTTTTATTTATTTATATGACAGAGAGAGAGAGAGATCACAAGTAGGCAGAGAGGCAGGCAGAGAGAGGAGGAAGCAGGCTCCCCACCGAGCAGGGAGCCCGATGTGGGACTCGATCCCAGGACCCTGAGATCATGACCTGAGCAGAAGGAAGAGGCTTTAACCCACTGAGCCACCCAAGCGCCCTGATTTTCTCTTTTATGACGGATGTTTTTGTATCCTGTTCAAGGTACCGTTGCCTATCTCAACGTCATGAAGATATTCCCCTATTTTTTATTCTAGACTAGAAACCTTATGGCTTTGGCCATGTCTCTTGACATTGCTAAATGTCCCATGGTGGATAAAATTGTCCTTCTTTAAGAAACACTTATCTAAAAACTGGTATATGCTGGATTTCCTATTACTAAAACAAACAAACAAAAATAAATAAAGAAAAAAGAAAACTCTCAAAGGCTCGTATAAAGATGTCAACAATGATTTTTATCCTTTTCCTCTGTGTATCTATATGTTCTAATTTTCCACAATAAACACATTGCTTTTCCAAAAAATAAATAAAGCTAATTTCGTATAACAAAAAAAGAAACGCTGATCTAAAACTGATATATGCTAGACTTCCCATTACTATAACATTGTAAATTATAAATAACATAATTAAATAATTGAAAATAAAATTTAAAAAATATGTCTAATAAAATTATCTGCAAAAGAAAAAAATTGTCATTTCTGATGAAAAGGGTGGAATAAAAAGTATATGTGATAGCTTCCAGATCACTTTATCAACATAAAGCAGGGTGGGGAAGAGCAACAAAAAGCAGGGTAAATAGAAAATATAAAAACAGGTAACAGAAATAAATCCAAACATATCATAATTAATCAATCAAACTCACTTTTTAAAAAGAGAGACTCTCAGATTGTGTCGAACCTAAAAATAAAAACCCACTTCTATATTGTATTAAATAAAAAGATAAATGAGGAAAAAAACAAATAAAAAGAAAGTAAATGTAACATAATCTCAGATAGAGTAAAACTTCAGAAAGAAAGGACTAAAAGGATCAAACAGGGATATTTAATATTAACAAGCATGGTTATATTACCTAGAAAACAAAAGTTACAATCTTTTGCATAATTAGCCATATAGGTTCAAAATTCATAGTGCAAAGTATAATTTAAATAGAAGGAAAAATTGTTACATCTACAGCCATAATGAAAAGTTTACCATACCTCTTTCATTAATCCACAGATTAGCAAGTATATAGGGGATTTGGATTACACAATCAATAAGCTTTAACTAATCTCCCGAATATAAACAACTTTACCCACAACAGAAAATAGCATTCTTTTCAAGTGCACATGATTCACAAAATTTGTTCATGTATTAGAACATGCTCATTCAACAGTTAAATTCCACCAATTTCATTAAAAAGAAATAGAAATAATAATCATAGAGGTCATATTTATTGACCATAATTTATTTACTCAGCAAATATTTATTGTGTGCCTATTGTGTTCCAGGCTCTGTTCTAAGTACTGAAAATGTGGTGGTGAATAAAAGACAATGTTCCTGTTCCCAAAGAAAACATCTTAAAGAAAGGCATCAAATAATGCCTAAACATATAAACAGGTGATAAATCCTTTACTGGAAATCCAACTGGATGATGTTATAGAAGCAGGGGGGATATTTTAAATTGCATGTTTAGGGAAAGACTAGAAGAGGAGGTGACATGATATGATGAATAAAATTGGGCATTTATACAAAAAATTCTCACCCAACCCAAAACGAAAAACAACTTTTCTAAATGGCTCTTGGGTTCAAGAGGAAATAAGAATCAACACTTCTTATTATGTAGGGAAGAATGAAAATGAGAACACCACTTGTAATACCTGTGGGATGTGGTTAGAGCAATATCAAGAGGGCAATTTATAGACTCGAATACAACAAGAAAGATTTAAGATAAATGAACTAAGTGCTCAACTCAAGAATATGGAAAAGGGACAATAAACTGAATCCAAAGTAAACGGAAGGAAAAAAATAAAAATTGAAAACAAGGTAAGAAACAAAACAAAAAGCATAGTACAATTGATTGATAAAATCTGACCTTGTTCTTAGAGAAACAAATTTGGCAAATCTGATTAAGAAAAGAAAAGAAACATTAGGAACCGTAGTTGCAAGTATAGAAGACACTTGGAAAAAAATATAAGAAAATGTCATAACTTTTTACCACTAAATTTAAAATTTCAAACAAAATGGATATTTTAAGAAAATACAAGTTATCAACACTGTTTCAAGAAGTAGAAAATTTGAATAGATCATAATCAATGAAGATGCTAAAAATAATGAAAGACTTACTGCTTTAAAAACAAAAAGAAAAAAAATACAATTATCATCCTCAGACTGTTTTCTAGCAAAGTTCTTCCAACCTACCTACTTCCTACCAGGAGTAGAAAATTTTGTGGTTATATAAACAATTTCCAGAACACAGACAACTTTCCAATTCATTTTACAAGGCTCATATAATCTTGGCAGCAAAAACTTAAGGATGATGCACAAAAAAGGAAACTATAAATTAATCTCATCAACAAACATGTACAAAAATAGGAAATCAAATATTAGCAAATTGAAATCCAGTAGTGTATTTAAAAATAGTCGCTACCATGTGAGATTTATCCCAAGAATTCAAGTGCAATTTATTATCTGAACAGTTTTATTATAATCCACTGTAGTAAAATTACTTTAAAGTCATGTAAAATAATATTAAATATTAAAGTGATATTACAATACTAAAATATGATTATCCCAATAGATACCATGAGATTATTTAATGAAATTAAGCATATATTCCTGATAACAACACTTAGCATTCTAGGAATAGAGGAGGCTTCCTTAATTTGGCAAAGGATTTGTGCCAGAGATGTACAGAAACATTGTACTTAATGGTAAGAGACGGAGTATTTCCATTATAGTCAGGAGCTAGACTCTGACTATAAGGATGTCTGTTATCACGTTTACTATTCAACGTTATTCTGAAGTTCTTGTTCTGTGCATAAACTAACAGGAAGAAATGAGCATTATAAAATATTAGAAAGGAAAAATACTAAATTGTCATTTACAGACAATATCGTGGTCTCTTTAAAAAATCAGATTGAATCAACTGACAAAGTTTTAGAACTAATAATAGAGATTCATTAGGGTGGCCAGATACAAGAGCAACATACAAAAATTGTAGCCTCATCTTGCATCAGTGATAAACATCTAGACTATCAGATGAGAAGACGCTTCTGTGTTAGAATAGAGGAAAGACAACGAATCTCTCCCAATACCTGAAAAAAATGCAAAACAAAAGGAGTGAAAACCCAGCAGGGGTGGAGTGGGAGTCAACATCAACAACCAAAGAAAGGGCACATACTAATTACACAAACTTAAAAGTCACAGGCAAGGAAAGAAACAGAAGATTGCAGAACTGAGAACAGTGGTGCTGTGTAGTCAGATCCTTAACCCTGCCCTTGACCCTCAGGAGCCATGTAAGATATGGCATGTGCAAAGCAAAGAATATAAAGGAGAAAAAACATACCCCAAAGTACAGAAGGAAATTTCCAACAAGTACTTTAAGTTGTAGAACAACTTAATAAGAATATAGATTTAATAAAAAAAAAACTAAAAGTTCAAAGATGAGATGAAAATACATCAGAATTAGATAAAAAGGACAATTGCAAACTAAGGAACCAATTAGGTGCAAAGAACATTATCATAGAAGTAATAAATTATAAACAGCTGAACTGGAAAAACATGGCTAAAAATTGAATTACAGACAGAAGAAGAGCTTGAGATACTTACATTGACTAGAGATGAGAAAGACAAAAAAATTAAAGGAAATGTGGAGATATAATATGTGTACACAGACATTAAGGATATATTCTTTTTAATATTTATTTATTTATTTTTGATTTATTTATTTTATTTGAGAGTGAGAGAGAAAGAGAGAGTGAGCAGGAGGAGGGGCAGAGGAAGAGGGAGAGAATCTCAAGCAGACTCCTTCTGAGTGCAGAGCCTGAGGCAGGGCTCCATCCCAGGACTCTGAATCATGACCCCAGACGAAAATCAAGAGTCAGACGCTTAAATGACTGAGCCACCCAGGCACCCCAAGAATATATTCTTTTTGTTGTTGTTGTTAAAGATTTTTTAAAAAATTTATTTGACAGAGAGAGAGAGAGAGAGCACAAGCAGAATGAGTGGCAGGCAGAGGAAGAGGGAGAAGCAGACTCCATGCTGAGCATGGAGCCCCACGCCGGGCTCAATCCGAGGACCCTGGGATTGTGTCCTGAGCTGAAGGCAGAAGCTTAACCAACTGAGCCAGGTGGCCCCTCAAGAATATATTTTTAAAGAATGAAATGCTCAGATCTAAAGAACATATACTTTCCAGGAAGTTTGATTGTTCTTTGAAAGTTTGATGGTTATTTAAGGTGTTGGAATCTGAGTGATAACTTTACTGCATTGAATCACTTAGTTATAATGTGCATGCATGATTTATATATATATATATATATATATTTTAAAGATTTTATTTATTTATTTGACAGAGAGAAAGAGATCACAAGTAGGCAAAGAGGCAGGCAGAGGGGGAAACAGGCTCCCTGCTGAGCAGAGAGCCCAATGCAGGGCTCGATCCCAGGATCCTGAGATCATGACCAGAGCTGAAGGCAGAGGCTTAACCATTGAGCCACCCAGGTGCCCCAGATTTTTACATTTTAATTTTTAAAGATTTTATTTATTTATTAGACACAGAGAGCGAGCGAGCGTGTGTGCACACAAGCAGGGGGTGCAGCGGGCAGAGGAAGAGGGAGAAACAGGCTCGCCACTGAACAAGGAGCCCGATTAGGGACTGGATCCCAGGACCCTGAGATGAGCTGAAGGCAGACGCTTAACCGACTGAGCAACCCAGGCACCCCAGCATGCATGACTTTTTATAAAAAGCTAAAATTGTTTTCCTAAAAAACAAAAAAGAATATCATGTGCCAAAAGCCACCATTCACAGTGTTAACCAATACTGTGAAATATTTGAGAATACAGCAAATAATATGTAAAATCTACATGAAGAAAACTTTACAATTGTACTAAAGGGCACAAAAGATATAAATAAATTAAAAAAATATTGGGGCGCCTGGGTGACTCAGTCGGTTAAGTGTCCGACTCTTGATTTCAGCTCAGGTCACGATCTCAGGGTCTTGAGATTCAGCCCTGTGTTGGGCACCTTGCTGAGTGTGGAGCCTGCTTGAGATTCTCTCTCTCCTGGTCTGCTCTGCACAGCAACCCCCCCCCCCCCCCGGCGGAGCCTACAGCNACAAATAAATAAGTAAAAATACATGACTTTGGATGAAAATAATTTATTACTATGATTTTAATTACTCTCCAAGTTAATCTATAAATTCAATGCAATTGTAATAGAAGCCCAACAGGATTTTTTAAAAGATTTTATTTATTTATTTGAGAGGGAGAGAGAGGGAACACAAGCAGGGGGAGAGGGAGAGGGAGAAGTAGGCTTCCCACTGAGCAGGGAGTCTGATGTGGGGCTTGATGGAGGACCCTGGGATCATGACCCGAGCCAAAGGTGAACGCTCAACGGACTGAGCCACCCAAGTGCCCCCAGCAGAATTTTTTAATTATGAAACTTGGAAGTTTATTTGGAATGCCCAAGCATATCCAAAAACAGTTTGAAAACACGGAGCAATGAAAGATTTGTCCTCCCAGACACCTAAACTTGCTACAAAGCTATACCAATTCAAATCGTGCTATTGAGGCAGTTATATATGCGTGTGTGTGTGTGTACATATATATGTGTGTATATATACACATATACATATATACACATATACATACACACATATGGACACATATGTACACACACAAATATTTATCAGCAGATCAGAAAAGTCAATCCATGAAACATGTCTGAGTATAAATGAGAATTTGAAGAAGTCATTTTTTTTTATTTTTTAAAGCTTTATTTATTTATTTGAGAGAGAGAGAGAGATACAGCGATTGGGAGGAGGAGCAGAGGGAGACTCCTCAAGAAGACTGCTCCATCTCCCACCCCGCTGAGCAGAGTGTGGAGCTCAAAGTCAGGTTTGCGCCCAGGACCCTGACATCATGACCTGAGCCAAAATCAAGAGTCGGGCGCTCAACAGACTGAGCCCTCTAGGCACCCCTAGCATAAGGCATTGTAAATTAGTTGAGGAATAATGGACTGTTACATGAATTGCACTGGAATTTGGCCATATATATATATATATATACACATATGTATCATACCTATGCATACAAATACATGTATTTGTGTGTGTATATACTCAAATATACATAACTTATATAACCCAGAAGCAATACAGAAAAAAGATGATATATTTGACTACATCAAAATATAAAAATTCTGATAACAAAAAATACCATAAAATTAAGATGTCAGTGACAGGTTGGGAGAATATATGTGCAACTTATATAACAGAAAAATAACTATTGTATAAGTATGCACAAGGAACTACAAATAGTGAGAAAAATACTGCTGAATGAAAAAATACTCAAAGAATATTAACAACTAATTCTCAGTGAAGGAATGCAAATGACCAATAAGCATATGCAATGATGCTAAAGCTTACAGATATTTAGGAAAATGTAAATTAAAAGGACAATCTCATACCTTTTTTTGCCTCTTATATTGACACTAATTACTAATTTACAGTGTGCATGAGAACATGGGGATGGAGTGGTGTCATGTGCTTGATAGGAGTATAAATTACCTGGTGTCTTTGGCGGGCAGTTTGGTGGTATATCTATTAAATATATAACAACTCATATTCTTCCTTGGGCAGTACTAAATGTATGAAATCTCATACCATTAAATGTAAATTAATTTTATTTACATCAGAATAGCCTAAAGAAATTCTTCCATCTGAGGTATCAGATTTTTCACTGGAGCCTTGATTTTGTTAGACCCAGACCCAGAATAATTTTATGTTCATCAATGGGGTGTTGGGAAATGAGATTAGATAATCAATAGCGTCACCAAGCTATGGAACAGTATGTAGCAGTTAAAAGTAATAAAACATATTTAAATGTACTGGTATGTGGGTGCATCTGGGTGGCATAGGTGGTTAAGCGACCGACTCTTGGTTTTGGCTCAGGTCCTGATCTCAGGGTTGTGAGATCCAGCCCCCTGCTGGGCTCTGCACTCAGGATATAGTCTGCTTAAGACTCTCATTCCCTCTCCCTTTGCCCCTCCCCCTTATGCATGCTCATGCATGCTCTCTCTCTCTCTCTCAAAAAAATAAATAAAAATCTTTAAAAAATAAACGTACTGGCACGTAGAGCTCTCTGAGATATGATTTTAAATGGAAAAAATGAGTTGCAAAAGAGTATGTTAAATATAATCCCATTTATATATTTAGGAAGATATGCATGTGTATATAATGTATAGAAAATGATTCAACACAGCAAATCTATAGCAATGGGAAGGTAACTGTACTTTGGAAGAGGATAGTGGAGTTAAAGTGGTACTAATGTTTTTCTGGGTTTGACTCTTATACTAGAATGTATTCTTGTGAAATTTGTATGTAATTACAGAAAATAAACAGTAAATAATAAAATACCCTAAGTATATTTCCATCAGGATACATAGAACTAAATCTTTCTTTTTATCAACCATATTGTATATTTAACATAATGAATTTAATCTTTCTCTTTGTATTTCTTCAGTTTTTTTTAACCTTTACAGGTACTGTAATAGATATCCAATAGATATCCTTTATGAAATGCACACATATCTTTGAGAAACTGTGTAGATATATACACTAGTTAAATTCCTAGCGATAGCATTGCTGGGTCAAAGAATTTGTGTGATATTATATTTATCATTTAATAGTTTTTTGCCAACCCAAAAAAGTTTGCATCAGAGTGCCTGCCTCCAACAGAGTGTGGGCGTGCCCATTTCTTCACAAACCAATAAATAATATCATCAAAATTATATACATATACATATATAAAGGATTTATTTATTTGAGAGAGAGAGAGAAAGAGGAGGGGCAGAGGGAGAGGGAGAGGGAGAGAATCTCAAGTAAACACCTTGACATCATGACCTGAGCCTAAACCAAGTGTCAGATGCTCAAACAGCTGAGCCACCCAGGCTTCCCTCACATTTCTATATTCTGACAAATGCCCAGCTGAAACAAGGTAAAACATAATTGTTTGGATTTGCCTTTCTTTGAAGTTAGCATCTTTTCATATGTTTATCAGTCATTTGTATTTCATTTCTGTGAACAAATCCATTCAGGTCTTTGGTACATTTTTCTACTGGGTTATCATTTCACTAGTGATTCGAAAGTTTTTAGATTATTACAAATTAGCCACTTGTCAGCCTATGCTTATGGGTTTTGTATTTTACTTTCCTAAGGTTTTAAATGTTTATGTGACCGATTTCTGACTCTTTTCCTTCAATGGAGAATAGAAATTGGTCATGGGTGACTGAGCTCAGAAAAGTCATTAGTAAGGTTCTTTGGCACTCTGGGCTCCCTGGCTCCCTTCCTAGAGCGGCCTCCCCCACGCAGGGACCCCTGACTGGGAGAGCTTCCTGCTGGGGTGTCAGATTTCAGCATTCAAAGAAAGAGGCTGCCTGAAGGGTCTATATTTAGAGTATGACTCCCTAGCAGGGACAGCTGAATGTCTGGGGACTAACTTCTGCATACTTTGTCCCTGAGTTCTGGGATTATTCTGAGGGGCTCGCATGGGTGGTGCAGTGAACTTGTACCAGAAGGCAGGGAGTGAAAAGGCTTCTCTCAGCTGGTGGCCACTGCTTGGCATCCTGTCAACTATGCTTTCCGTGCAGGAAGAATGACACAGATTTCAGGGGTGTTGCAGTGATTCACAGTCACCCACAGACCCTCAGCACTGTCTCACTGGAAGACGCTGAGCACTAGCGGCTGTCAGGGTGACAGACATATAGTACATGAACAACAGATCCCGGAGCTATCTCACCAGTGTCA
Source organism: Ailurus styani (assembly GCA_002007465.1). Lineage (NCBI taxonomy): Eukaryota > Metazoa > Chordata > Mammalia > Carnivora > Ailuridae > Ailurus > Ailurus styani. The sequence continues at coordinate 845,351 of LNAC01000588.1, forward strand.
TGATTAAATGAAAATTCCACCTGCTAAGCCTCATTTCCATCAGTGGGAGAGCAGTTGGTTGGTCCTGTCCAGTGTGTGATGAGATCGATTTGACCCCACGCTTATGTAAAATCCAAATAAAGTCCCTCAAATGGAGAGCAGGTTAATCTGGGAAGTCACCAGTTTTCAGGCACTGGGTTCATCGGGAGTTAGGTCTTCCCTCAATCATCCAGGAGTCATCTGTGAGGAAGTTCTCAGACATCTGACACAAAATCACATTAAGTTCAGCCAGAACTTCGAAAGGCTGTACATCGCTTGTGGGAAACTGCCAATTTTAGAAAACGGAATGTCTTTCCGCAGATTAATTGGTAGATCACATTGAAAACATGTTTTGTTTACGAAAACTTTGTACATAAAATGTCAATAATTACTAGTATGTGTTGGAAACTGAAATCGTTTATCGTAATTAATGAGGCACAAAATAATGTGAACAAGTGAGTCTTTGTTATTTTACGACCTAATTTTTAAATGTCAAATGAAAATAGCTTGCCTGCATTTCCCAATTGCAAAAACAATGAATGCGATGTTAAAAGCGGGGAGGGAAAAACTTTAAAAAAAGAAAGTTAAGGGGGCGCCTGGGTGGCCCAGTACTTAAGCGTCTGCCTCGGCTGGGCTGGGGTCATGATCCCAGGGTCCTGGGATGGAGCCCCACATCTGGCTCCCTGCTCAGCGGGAAGCCTGCTTCTCCCTCTCCCACTCCCTCTGCCTGTGTTCCCGCTCTCGCTGTGTCTCTCTCTGTCAAACAAATAAATAAAATCTTTTTTTAAAAAGAAAGTTGAGCATCTACTTGCACTCCTTGCTTCCATTCCCCACACCCCTTCCCTAGCCCATTTTGGTGCAGCAACGCACCCTATGGGGAGTGTTAGTCTTACAGCCTAAGAGAGAAAGAGAGGATTCCTCTAAGCAGAAGAAAGGCCAGAACCAAGGCCTGGGGGAGGGTGACATGCAGACCCTCCCCAGCAACCAGAGAAGGGCAAACCCCAACCGCAGGGAGGTGAGACCACTCACTAGTCGGCCCTCGGATTGCAGAGGACAGAGCTGAGTGACTAGGCGGTGCGCTCTGGCGCTCGGCTCGCAGACCCGTGGAGGGGTAGCGGGGGCGGGCGGAGGTGGGGGGCAGG